>JACEFZ010025977.1:0-78835 GCA_014155875.1 Cepaea nemoralis | reverse complement strand
GAATTACTTTCCCCCAGAATTTAAATGAAAGATTTAAAACTCTGGAAAAAACACAAAATTGGTTAAGGCCCTGAGGAAATAGCCACTTACAGCAGATACTTTACAGAATAATGAAAGATTAACTCTGTACACAGATGTAGACTGAGTCAATAGCCACTTGGAGCACATACTTTACAGAATAATGAAAGATTAACTCTGTACACAGATGTAGACTGAGGCAATAGCCACTTACAGCAGATACTTTACAGAATAATGAAAGATTAACTCTGGACACAGATGTAGACTGAGGCAATAGCCACTTACAGCAGATACTTTACAGAATAATGAAAGATTAACTCTGGACACAGATGTAGACTGAGGCAATAGACACCTAGAGCACATACTTTACAGAATAATGAAAGATTAACTCTGGACACAGATGTAGACTGAGGCAATAGCCACTTAGAGCAGATACTTTACAGAATAATGAAAGATTAACTCTGTACACAGATGTAGACTGAGGCAATAGCCACTTACAGCACATACTTTACAGAATAATGAAAGATTAACTCTGGACACAGATGTAGACTGAGGCAATAGCCACTTAGAGCAGATACTTTACAGAATAATGAAAGATTAACTCTGGACACAGATGTAGACTGAGGCAATAGCCACTTGGAGCAGATACTTTACAGAATAATGAAAGATTAACTCTGGACACAGATGTAGACTGAGGCAATAGCCACTTAGAGCACATACTTTACAGAATAATGAAAGATTAACTCTGTACACAGATGTAGACTGAGGCAATAGCCACTTGGAGCAGATACTTTACAGAATAATGAAAGATTAACTCTGTACACAGATGTAGACTGAGGAAATAGCCACTTGGAGCAGATACTTTACAGAATAATGAAGGATTAACTCTGTACACAGATGTAGACTGAGGAAATAGCCACTTGGAGCAGATACTTTACAGAATAATGAAAGATTGACTCTGGATGTCATGGAAATGCTGAGAATTCACATTCCAAAACTCCCAAAAGTCAAATTCCCCTTTTTCAGTAAGCCTAGAACAGCCGATCTGTCAAAGGGGTTTTTAAAAACCCGAGGTATTTTTACCCCCGCAAGAGTATGGTCCCCTTTTGACTTCTAGACTTTTCTTTGAGTAAAGAAACCCCAAACAGATCCGCTAACGCATGCGCAATACCTTCTCAGAAAAAAAAGACAGGCTCAGTTGAGTTTCCGGCCTGCGGGGAAAGGACGGTGTGTTTGGACGACTGGGTTAATTCGAAAAATGGGAAAGAGGAAGCCAGTGTTTTGCGTTTGTCAAAGAAAACTGACAGAACGCCCAAGTCGAAAGGGGTATGTGAAACAATTTAGATAAAATAATGTGTGTCGCTACCGCGGGGAACCGAAGCTGTTCGACCGCTGTCCCGCCCGGCGCCCCAAAAGGTCAGTCAGGGGTAAACCCTGTGGGTTTTGTGTTTTAACTTAACACGCAGGCTTGTTTTAACACGAGGGTTGTGGGCCCTGTTTTTATATTACAATTGTACAAGTGGGGGAAAATGGTGTTATCGCCGCTACAAGTAGTTGGGGAAACGTAGGGCAGGCCAAATAGTGTTAGTAGTCCGAGTTCACTCCTGGGGGGCCCTTTTAGAACTCAAAACGTATCGACACAACCGGATGTGGGCGAAGGCGATGTAGAACATAGGCGGGGGGTATTGGGGAAAACTGGGCCCCAACTAGACAAAACCCCAAATGGGGAAAGGTCCCCGGACGTGTCAAAGGGTCATTTCGAAGGACATTGCGGGTGTCTAATTTCGAATTCTTTGGTGGGGCGACCACTGGTTTTTGCTAAGCTTTCCTTTACTTTTTATTTTTATGGTTGCCGTAAGGGAAAAACACCATCTTGATATACATTTGGGTTTCCCCAAACGAGGCAACTGGAAAAACCTGGGGAATGCGGCCCGAGGGGTCACAGCCGCTGAACACCTTTCCCAAAATGCTCTGCCCTTTAAATAGGGGGGGGGAGGGGAAAGGGATGGGATTTCCCGCTACGGGGAGTTTTCCCTGTATAATGTATTAACTTCTGGATCCATCTCGAGCTCCGGGAAACCTTTTGATAGAAAGGGTAATCATAAAATAGAACCAGGGAGGGGGGCCCCTACTCCGAGGGGGGGAATTCAGTGCCCCCGGGCCCCCTCCTTCAGAGCCTTTTTATGTCTCAAAGGTATTTTTAACCTACTAACTGGTTATATTGTGTCATTAGAATTTTTTAGGACAGAAGATTTCGCAGGACAAATGCCCAAGATACACGGGCCCCTCCCCGGACTGGTTCGAGACAGGGGGAAAGGTTCAGCCAGCCCCTTGTTGGGAAACCCAAAACTAGTTCAGTTGGCAGTGGATCCTGGTCTGTGAGGTCCCGGGCCGGGTTAGGCGACAAACCCGGGCCCGGTTATGGCGGACACCGGCCATGCTGAGTACCATAGGGGGACGTGTACCTCTGGGGGTAAGTCGGTGTCACGATTTCCAAAATGGTGTTATCTTTGTCTTAAGGTTTTTACTTTCGAAAGGGCTTACGGACGGGGGCCAGAGGAAGATGACTTGGTGGGAAAGGGTGCTAAAAGGCTGGGTTACCTATGGTGCCGGAAAGTGCTGCTTTACACTACACCACGTGCCGGGAAAATTATCCACAGTCCCGTCCCGTCTCAACCGCCCAAAGACTTTAGTCCCCCAACAAGTATTTGAGGCTACACACGGGCGAGTATCGTTTTCCCCTTGTCTTGATCAGTTTTGACATTGGACCCCCCTAGCCCAAGGGTAGAGAAGAACTACCTTTCACTTATTTTAGGATGGCCTTTTATCCGGGGGAAAAGTTACCATTTATAATAGGAACATTGGGGGACCTATTAAAGGGTTTACGGGGCTACCCGTATGACTTGAGGGGGGAAATCCACTTGAACTGTGCCAACTTTCTGTGGGTTAGGGCCCCGTTATACCCCCTGATCCCTTAGAGACCACCCCTCTATTTCCCGAAATTGGACATTGTAAACGTGTGGTAAATGTTAAGGTGGCTTTTTGGACCGTTGTCTAGCACCGGCCTTCCAGTAAAAGTTGAATGACCGGCCCTTTAGAACTTTTTACAGGGAGTTAGTCATCAATACCACCCCAGCTAAGAGTCACCACCCACGGGTTAGTCATTCCAGTTGAGTCTACACCTCGGCAGAGACATTCCACGCTACTTTTGAAGTGAATGCCCTCTTTAAACCCTTTTGGGATCTTTTCACAGGTACAGTGATGAGTTTAGGGCGGCTTGAGTCCCAATCCAGATAGCCATTTCTTCTAACGCCGGCGGGTTTCCAGGATTCCTCCCTGAACATTCCCATTGTTTATAATCCCCCTTGTCATTATATCAAAAGTCATTAGTGTGAACAAGAGTCGTGTCATCCGTTTTGGATGGAAAAAGTGAAAAAAGGGGATTGCCCGCGGTTGATAGTGAGAGAGACAGGGAAACCAAGGGGTGGTGGGGGCTGTAGACTGAGATTTTTTTGTATTCCAGAGTGGGCCCCCTTTTCCCGTTTTTAAGGGGTTTTAATAGTAGCTTTCCCCCACCCCCGGAAATTACTACGACCCCCTGGGCCCAGATGTAGACTGAGGCAATAGACACCTAGAGTAGATACTTTACAGAATAATGCAAGATTAACTCTGGACATAGATGTAGACTGGGACAATAGACACTTGGAGCAGATACTTTACAGAATAATGAAAGATTAACTCTGGACATAGATGTAGACTGGGGCAATAGACACCTAGAGCAGATACTTTACAGAATAATGCAAGATTAACTCTGGACATAGATGTAGACTGGGGCAATAGACACCTAGAGCAGATACTTTACAGAATAATGAAGGATTAACTCTGGACATAGATGTAGACTGGGACAATAGACACTTGGAGCAGATACTTTACAGAATAATGAAGGATTAACTCTGGGCACAGATGTAGACTGGGACAATAGACACTTGGAGCAGATACTTTACAGAATAATGAAGGATTAACTCTGGGCACAGATGTAGACTGGGACAATAGACACTTGGAGCAGATACTTTACAGAATAATGCAAGATTAACTCTGGACATAGATGTAGACTGGGACAATAGACACTTGGAGCAGATACTTTACAGAATAATGAAGGATTAACTCTGGGCACAGATGTAGACTGGGACAATAGACACTTGGAGCAGATACTTTACAGAATAATGAAAGATTAACTCTGTACACAGATGTAGACTGAGGAAATAGCCACTTGGAGCAGATACTTTACAGAATAATGAAGGATTAACTCTGTACACAGATGTAGACTGAGGCAATAGACACCTAGAGCAGATACTTTACAGAATAATGAAGGATTAACTCTGTACACAGATGTAGACTGAGGAAATAGCCACTTGGAGCACATACTTTACAGAATAATGAAAGATTAACTCTGTACACAGATGTAGACTGAGGAAATAGCCACTTGGAGCACATACTTTACAGAATAATGAAGGATTAACTCTGTACACAGATGTAGACTGAGGCAATAGCCACTTGGAGCAGATACTTTACAGAATAATGAAAGATTAACTCTGGACACAGATGTAGACTGAGGCAAAAGTGACTTTAGACAAAATGAGGCAATAGTGGCAATATAGACTGAGGCAAGAGTGACTTTAGACAAAATGAGGCAATAGTGGCAATATAGACTGAGGCAAGAGTGACTTAGACAAACATTTATAGACTAATGAAATAGAGATTATAGACAAACCTGATAGCAACTGCGGTACTAGGCTCCCCGTGTGTGCTGACAGAAACATTTGAACATTGATATGTCTGAGTTCAGAATTTCAGACGTGAACTTTATATATGCATGGATTCCCGATGTGACATCATTACTTTAGATATGCATGTGTACAGATTGTGACAATATTACTTTACATATGCATGGATAGAGATTGTGACACTACTACTTTACGTATGCATGGACAGAGATTGTGACAATATGACTTTACATATGCATGAGTGCAGATTGTGACAACAGCACTTGAGATGAGCATGTGCACAAATTGTATACATATTGTGACATTGCTACTTTTGATAATCGTGTGTACAGATGATTATACTGATCTGTGGAGAGACATGACGGCCTACACCAGCTGGCAAGGCACTTTATGGCTATGATGATTATATGATAATGAGTTTGCCATTGCTTTGTTAACGACCAGGGCTCATACCATTGTATGAAAACCAAATAAAAGTTGTCTGCTGCCAAAGCAACTGTGTCCCCAAAGCGGTATGCAGGATCACGGGTTGCCTCCGTAAACTCTTCACCACGAAGCAGGTTCCGCCAGTGTATGTTGTCTTTATCCTGGTTTCTGTCCGTCAACAAACACGCCGGCAACACTTATGTAAATATAATCATATATTTCTGTCCGTCAACAAACAAGCTAGCAACACTTATGTAAATATAATCATATATTTCTGTCCGTCAACAAACAAGCTAGCAACACTTATGTAAATATAATCATATATTTCTGTCCGTCAACAAACAAGCTAACAACACTTATGTAAATATAATCATATATTTCTGTCCGTCAACAAACAAGCTAACAACACTTATGTAAATATAATCATATATTTCTGTCCGTCAACAAACAAGCTAGCAACACTTATGTAAATATAATCATATATTTCTGTCCGTCAACAAACAAGCTAACAACACTTATGTAAATATAATCATATATTTCTATCCGTCAACAAACAAGCTGGGCAACATTTATGTAAATATAATCATATATTTCTGTCCGTCAACAAACAAGCGGGCAACACTTATGTAAATATAATCATATATTTCTGTCCATCAACAAACAAGCTAACAACATTTATGTAAATATAATCATATATTTCAGGATTGTGGCTGTTATAGAACGGACATATACTGCCCGGGAAACGGACTGACCTCAATGCCAATTCGCTACAACTCAAATGCTACCGGCTACCTGACACTGAATCTAAATGTGAGATATCCGTTTACATCTACACGATTCTGTATTCTGTGTCTAAATCGTACAAATCATTAACATAAGCATGTTGTTTATGGCAATAGAGATATGCAATATTTTAATAGCGAAATTGTTACACAAAAGTGATATTATGTTAGTTAATTAGTTAGTCAACAGATCCATCTCATTGCACATCGAACCATTCAGTCCATAAGTGCTCGGGATCCCCTTCTCAGTAAATCCCGGAGCGTGTAGCAGCTCACGATACCAGTTCTGTATTGCTTTATTAATCTTCTTTGGCGTCCTGCATAGTGTTCTTGTCTGGCCTCACATTTTTTAACTTGCTGTTCTTGCAATCTGACCATGGTTGTGGATTCACAGTCATCACTTGATTCTCGCAAAAGTCTTACTTCTCGTAGAGCGCTCAGTATATCAACCTGGCCCATGGACCGTCCGTCCTCCACAGTAGCCTTACCTGAAAGCATGTCGCTAGCTCATATCCTTGTACACCCGCATGCCCTGGCAGGAACATGAAACTAAGTCCATCGTCCGCTAAGGAGGAAGTGGACTAGCCACTAATGTTACTTGCATTCAAGGCTGATAAAATGTGATGGCTCTAACACATCATAGACCCAAATCAGGTTTGTATTGTTGATTATTAATGAAATAAGTCTGTCTCTATACAGCGGGATATAATAACACTTGTGTTTGTGTGTGTCTGTATACAGCGGGAGACAATAACATATGTGTTTGTGTGTGTCTCTATTTTTATTTTTATTTTAATTTTAATTCGCATATCCTTTACAACAGCAGCATCTTTCAGCTGTCTGTTGATTTCTTGGCATGATTACGCTCAGTAGTTTGCCATTGCTTTCTGAGCGGCCGGCTCAGTTATCCCGCAAGTCACCAGCGGGAGTAGAACCGCTTCCAGTTCTCGCCCGCTACGAGACTCTGCGTGATAAACGGGATTACGGAGAAAGTGGTGTAACCCCTGTGTGTCTCTATACAGCGAGAAATAATAACACATGTGTTTGTGTGTGTGTCTATACAGCGGGAGATAATAACACATGTGTTTTTGCGTGTCTCTATACAGCGGGAGATAATAACACACACACGTGTTTGTGTGTGTGTGTGTGTGTTGTCTATACAGCGGCAGATAATAACACATGTGTTTGTGTGTGTACTGCACAGTCAAACCACATCACTGAGATACCAGCTGGCAGTCTTCCGCCCGGCCTGCAGGAGCTCTCATTGCTCAACAACCCGATCACAACTATAGACGACAACGCCTTTAACGAAATCTCCTCGACGCTGGAGTCACTTTATTTCACAGATTCTCAATTATCTATAATCCCTGATGCTTTTATTAAACTGGATTCCCTTAAAAATTTAATCATTTTTAATGCTACAATAGTGGATTGGAACGTGGGCGCCATGACACACATCGGACAAACATTACAGACACTAAAACTTGTAGAAGTAGGCTTGACACAATGGCCAGACTGGCTTACGGAATTCCAACACTTGAATGAGTTAAGTCTTGCTGGCAACTCCATCTCTATAATACCAGACCAGGCCTTTGACAAACTATCCAGCAGCTTACTGACATTAACTCTTAGCAACAATAACTTCACTGCGACACCACAATCACTGTCAAAGTTAATGAATTTGACAAGCTTAGACTTGCAAAACAACAAAATCTCCAACATAACATGGCTTCCTCAGTCCAACAAATTATCCAGCGTATCGCTAAATTATAACAATATTTCTGACGCAGATCAAGTGAGCGATGCGCTGCTTTCTTACACGGACTCGCTAGAATCAATTGCTCTCTCATTTAACCAGCTCAAGGTGATACCGGATTTATCATTTCTGACAAACTTGTACTTCCTTGATCTGTCTAACAATCAGATATCCGACCCCAATTCGGGTTCTGTAAACATCACCATGGGTGAGCTAGACTTGATCTACAACCTGCTGCCATCTATCCCTATCATGTACCGGGATCAGACATCGGTGTTCATGATGTTTCTCTCACATAATGCTATTCAAGTGGTTCGTGGTGTGAATATCCCCCCTTGGATAACACATCTTGAGCTTCAATATAACCTCATCACGG
This sequence comes from Cepaea nemoralis, assembly GCA_014155875.1. Lineage (NCBI taxonomy): Eukaryota > Metazoa > Mollusca > Gastropoda > Stylommatophora > Helicidae > Cepaea > Cepaea nemoralis. Next base: position 70,693 of record JACEFZ010025977.1, on the reverse strand, counting down.
ACTTAAATGACACGAGCTTTCCAGAGAATTCCTCCCTTGAAGAATTAAATCTGGATAACAATCCACTGGAAACCATTTCCGACATGGCTTTCAGAAATCTGGGTTCTCTAACCACCGTGAGTCTACAATACACGAAACTGACCCGTCTTCCGCTGAGCCTGGTTTACCTAACCAGTATCAACTACATCAAGCTGAACAACAACCCTGACCTAGTCTGTACATGCACGGAGAAGTCTGTCGACCAGGTCGCACTATATATCGATCTTAATGGAAATTGTGGGGATGTCAGCATTTACGACTTCTTGGCAGATTTGAGTTCTAGCTGCCCGTAATTTGTGTTATGTTATTGTCAATAAATCAATAAAACCGAAACGTAGAATCATTATTTTGTTGGTGGCGTTTCTGGCAACGGCAGCGTTTTCCTTCACTAGGTAGCTGGATGATTCATTGCCTATAGCGACACGCTGCATTATTAAAGGAGGTTGTATATGGACAACTGCTGCACGGGCACATAAGCCCCTGGCAAATATGGGAAGTCACTTTAGACGATTGATCATCACAAGACACTTAATGAGTTAACGGCTCTGGCAATCAACCCCAGCATTCACTGACTGTCTCCGATTGACTAGACAATGTTAGCTCAGTATTTTATGTTTGACTAGAAACTGATAGCTCTGTAGTCTGTGGTTAACTAGACAATGTTAGCTCAGTAGTTTGTGGTTGACTAGACAATATTAGCTCAGTAGTTTGTGGTTGACTAGACAATGTTAGCTCAGTATCTAGTGATTGGCTAGACAATATTAGCGCAGTAATCTGTGATTGAGTAGACCATGTTAGCTTAGTAGCTTATAATTGAATAGACAATGTTAGCTCAGTAGTTTGTGGTTGAATAGACAATGTTAGCTCAGTAGTCAGCTATTTCTTTCTGAACTGCATATGCTTCATACAATAGAACTATGTGAATGTGATGAGGAAATGTAAATGTGATATTACATTGTAGAGAAGTCTGGAAATGGTGTGTAAGCAATACCGTATATGGCATTATTAGAAAGTGGTAAAGCATGTTCTTTTGTTATGTAATCGGGAGAGAGAGACAAAGTATGCCACCGTGACAGCTGTAAATTATGTTGGAGAAAATGCAGAGAAAGGCAACGATAAATGATGCTGGATGGACTGAAACGGTGGCTTGGAGTATTATCTTCAGAAGAGTTCATGTGGAAACCAAGGGCTGAGATCTGTGGACAGCCATGAACACCTACACAATTTACAGGGCACATGGTGAACATGGTAAGGATGATGATTATAAACTGGTAATAAAATTAGGTAACATCTAATAAGTAGGGGTAATAAAATAAATGAGTTTAGACGTTCAAAATGAGAGAATGAATAAGTGAAGTATACCAACAGATACATTAAACAGGGAATGTTAAAACATGTAAAATTCACAGATATAACATAAATACACAAACGTAAATGACAACAGATAAGGAATATTCAGAGGTGACAATCAAAACAGGGTCAATGGGTGGAAGCAACGAAAGAACTACAGTAGTCTGTCTTAGCAATGCAGGAGCTTGACATGCTGGCCCGTACAGAAATATTACAGTAGTCTGTGCTAGCAATGCAGGAGCTTGACGTGCTGATCTGTACAGAAATATTACAGTAGTCTGTCTTAGCAATGCAGGATCTTGACATGCTGGTCCGTACAGAAATATTACAGCAGTCTGTGCTAGCAATTTGACATGGCTGGTCCGCTACAGAAATATCTACAGCAGTCTGTGCTAGCAAGCAGGAGCTTGACATGCTGATCTGTACAGAAATATTACAGTAGTCTGTCTTAGCAATGCAGGATCTTGACATGCTGGTCCGTACAGAAATATTACAGCAGTCTGTGCTAGCAATGCAGGAGCTTGACATGCTGATCTGTACAGAAATATTAGTAGTCTGTGTTAGCAAAGCAGGAGCTTGACATGCTGATCTGTACAGAAATATTACAGTAGTCTGTCTTAGCAATGCAGGATCTTGACATGCTGGTCCGTACAGAAATATTACAGCAGTCTGTGCTAGCAATGCAGGAGCTTGACATGCTGATCTGTACAGAAATATTACAGTAGTCTGTCTTAGCAATGCAGGATCTTGACATGCTGGTCCGTACAGAAATATTACAGCAGTCTGTGCTAGCTAATGCAGGAGCTGACATGCTGATCCTGCTACAGAAATATAGTAGTCTGTGTTAGCAAAGAGGAGCTTGACCTGCTGATCTGTAGCAATGCAGGATCTTGACATGCTGGTCCGTACAGAAATATTACAGTAGTCTGTGCTAGCAATGCAGGAGCTTGACATGCTGGCCCGTACAGAAATATTACAGTAGTCTGTCTTAGCAATGCAGGAGCTTGACATGCTGGTCCGTACAGAAATATTACAGTAGTCTGTGCTAGCAATGCAGGATCTTGACATGCTGGTCCGTACAGAAATATTACAGTAGTTTGTCCTAGCAATGCAGGAGCTTGACATGCTGATCTGTACAGACATATCAACGTATATGTGTCGGGTGTGTCAGACGAAGAGAGACACAAACCTGCTGCCTTGTAGGTAGACTGGGAACAGTCAAAGGATAGGCACCAGACGAAGAGAGACACAAACCTGCTGCCTTGTAGGTAGACTGGGGACAGTCAAAGGCTAGGCACCAGACGAAGAGAGACACAAACCTGCTGCCTTGTAGGTAGACTGAGAACAGTCAAAGGATAGGCACCTAGACGAAGAGAGACACAAACCTGCTGCCTTGTAGGTAGACTGGGGACAGTCAAAGGCTAGGGACTAGACGAAGAGAGACACAGACCTGCTGCCTTGTAGGTAGACTGGGGACAGTCAAAGGCTAGGCACCAGACGAAGAGAGACACAAACCTGCTGCCTTGTACGTAGACTGAGAACAGTCAAAAGCTAGGCACCAGACGAAGAGAGACACAAACCTGCTGCCTTGTAGGTAGGCTGGGGACAATCAAAGGCTAGGGACTAGACGAAGAGATACACAGACCTGCTGCCTTGTAGGTAGACTGGAGACAAAACAAGTCGCTTTAAAGTCGACAGGGTCGACTTAATTGCACCGGGTTGTTATCACATTAGGGTCCGTCTCTTTCCGCAGCCAGGTAAGCGTCGCACAAAGCACGAACTCCGTAGCTCCAGCGACGACCCACAGGAGTCTCCGACAAAATTCATTCGTTAACTAAGGACGCGGCCCGGACTCGAACCCACAATCTTCGGGGCCCGAGTCAAACGGCTTGACCACTTCGCCACGGAGATTCCCCAGACTGTAGACAGTCAAAGGCTAGGGACCATACGAAGAGAGACACAAACTTGCTGTGTTGTAGGTAAAAGAGACACAAACCGGCTTGCCTTATAGTTAGATTGGGGACAATCAAAGGCTAGGGACCAGACGAAGAGAGACACAAACCTGTGTCTTGTAGGTAGAATTGGGACAGTCAAAGGCTAGGGGCCAGACGAAGAGAGACACACGCCTGCTGCATTGTAGGTAGATTTGGGGCAGCCAAAGGCTAGGGAAAGCAAACACCAAACTTGCTTGTCAAAGACTGATGGACTGAGCCATAGACAGGGCGACACAGTGCAACGATGTGTTTCAGTGTATGACGTCACATAGTCACCAGCTGGCAATAACGAGCTAGGTCCTGATATCTAGCAGCATGTAGCTAGAGTTGGCCAGGCTCCCATCTGGGGACGTCCTTCTCAATGGTCACTCAACTGTTTGGTCAGACAGTCGCCGCTACAAGATGTCGTGTAGCTAGAGTTGGCCAGGCTCCCATCTGGGGACGTCCCTCTCAATGGTCACTCAACTGTTTGGTCAGACAGTCGCCGCTACAAGATGTCATGTAGCTAGAGTTGGCCAGGGTCCCATCTGGAGACGTCCCTCTCAATGGTCACTCAACTGTTTGGTCAGACAGTCGCCGCTACAAGATGTCGTCTATTGTAAAGATCCTGTAGTCAGCCGCGTTGATCTCCCTCACTCCGGGGCTAACCTCCTACAGTGTAGCAATATTGGGAGTGGGGTGTTAGTGTAGTTGATAGGAGACTAACCTCCTACAGTGTAGCAATACTGGGGGTGGGGTGTTAGTGTAGTTGATAGGAGACTATCCTCCTACAGTGTAGCAATACTGGGAGTGGGGTGTTAGTGTAGTTGATAGGAGACTATCCTCCTACAGTGTAGCAATACTGGGGGGTGGGGTGTTAGTGTAGTTGATAGGAGACTATCCTCCTACAGTGTAGCAATACTGGGAGTGGGGTGTTAGTGTAGTTGATAGGAGACTATTCCTCCTACAGTGTAGCAATACTGGGGGTGGGGTGTTAGTGTAGTTGATAGGAGACTATCCTCTACAGTGTAGGCAATACTGGGAGTGGGGTGTTAGTGTAGTTGATAGGAGACTATCCTCCTACAGTGTAGCAATACTGGGGTGGGGTGTTAGTGTAGTTGATAGGAGACTAATCCTTCCTTACAGTGTAGCAATACTGGGATTGGGGGTGTAGTGTAGTTGATAGGAGACTATCCTCCTACAGGTGTAGCAATACTGGGAGTGGGGTGTTAGTGTAGTTGATAGGAGACTATCCTCCTACAGTGTAGCAATACTGGGAGTGGGGTGTTAGTGTAGTTGATAGGAGACTACCGCACTACAGTGTAGCAATACTGGGAGTGGGGTGTTAGTGTAGTTGATAGGAGACTAACCTCCTTACAGTGTAGCAATACTGGGAGTGGGGTGTTAGTGTAGTTGATAGGAGACTAACCTCCTACAGTGTAGCAATACTGGGAGTGGGGTGTTAGTGTAGTTGATAGGAGACTAACCTCCTACAGTGTAGCAATACTGGGAGTGGGGTGTTAGTGTAGTTGATAGGAGACTAACCTCCCTACAGTGTAGCAAATACTGGGAGTGGGGTGTTAGTGTAGTTGATAGGAGACTAACCTCCTACAGTGTAGCAATACTGGGGTGGGGTGTTAGTGTAGTTGATAGGAGACTAACTCTCCTACAGTGTAGCAATACTGGGATGGGGTGTTAGTGTAGTTGATAGGAGACTATCCTCCTACAGTGTAGCTATACTGGGAGTGGGGTGTTAGTGTAGTTGATAGGTAGACTAACCTCCTACAGTGTAGCAATACTGGGAGTGGGGGTGTTAGTGTAGTTGTAGGAGACTAACCTCCTACAGTGTAGCAATACTGGGGGTGGGGTGTTAGTGTAGTTGATAGGAGACTAACCTCCTACAGTGTAGCAATACTGGGATGGAGGTGTTAGTGTAGTTGATAGGAGACTATCCTCCTACAGTGTAGCAATACTGGGAGTGGGTGTTAGTGTAGTTGATAGGAGACTAACACTCCTACAGTGTAGCAATACTGGGAGTGGGGTGTTAGTGTAGTTGATAGGAGACTACCTCCTACAGTGTAGCAATACTGGGAGTGGGATGTTAGTGTAGTTGATAGGAGACTAACCTCCTACAGTGTAGCAATACTGGAGTGGGGTGTTAGTGTAGTTTGATAGGAGACTAACCTCCTACAGTGTAGCAATACTGGGAGTGGGGTGTTAGTGTAGTTGATAGGAGACTAACCTCCTACAGTGTAGCAATACTGGGAGTGGGGTGTTAGTGTAGTTGATAGGAGACTATCCTCCTACAGTGTAGCAATACTGGGAGTGGGGTGTTAGTGTAGTTGATAGGAGACTAACCTCTTACAGTGTAGCAATACTGGGAGTGGGGTGTTAGTGTAGTTGATAGGAGACTAACCTCCTTACAGTGTAGCAATACTGGGAGTGGGGTGTTAGTGTAGTTGATAGGAGACTAACCTTCCTACAGTGTAGCAATACTGGAGTGGGGTGTTAGTGTAGTTGATAGGAGACTATACCTCCTACAGTGTAGCAATACTGGGAGTGGGGTGTTAGTGTAGTTGATAGGAGACTATACCTCCTACAGTGTAGCAATACTGGGGTGAGGTGTTAGTGTAGTTGAAGGAGACTATCCTCCTACAGTGTAGCAATACTGGGATGGGGTGTTAGTGTAGTTGATAGGAGACTACCCTCTACAGTGTAGCAATACTGGGAGTGGGGTGTTAGTGTAGTTGATAGGAGACTAACCTCCTACAGTGAGCAATACTGGGGGTGGGGTGTTAGTGTAGTTGATAGGAGACTACCTCCTACAGTGAGAATAGGGGGTTTTAAAGTGTAGTTGATAGGAGACTATCCTCCTACAGTGTATTTGTAGGAGACTATCCTTTACAGTGTGGGAATAGGGGGTTTTAAAGTGTAGTTGATAGGAGACAAACCTCCTACAGTGTAGCAATACTGGGGGGGGTTTGTTAGTGTAGTTGATAGGAGACTAACCTCCTACAGTGTAGCAATACTGGGAGGGGGGTGTTAGTGTAGTTGATGGGAGACTAACCTCCTACAGTGAGCAATACTGGGAGGGGGGTGTTAGTGTAGTTGATGGGAACCCAAACCTCCTACAGTGCAGCAATACTGGGAGTGGGGTGTTAGTGTAGTTGAAGGAGACTAACCTCCTACAGTGTAGCATACTGGGGGTGGGGTGTTAGTGTAGTTGATAGGAGACTAACCCCCTACAGTGTAGCAATACGGGGGGTGGGGTGTTAGTGTAGTTGATAGGAGACTAACCTCCTACAGTGTAGCAATACTGGGAGTGGGGGTGTTAGTGTAGTTGATAGGAGACTAATCCTCCTACAGTGTAGCAATACTGGGAGTGGGGTGTTAGTTGTAGTTGAATAGGAGACTAACCTCCTACAGTGTAGCAATACTGGGAGTGGGTTGTTAGTGTAGTTGATAGGAGACTAACCTCCTACAGTGTAGCAATACTGGGAGTGGGGTGTTAGTGTAGTTGATAGGAGACTATCCTGCCTACAGTGCAGCAATACTGGGATTGGGTTTAGTGTAGTTGATAGGAGACTAACCTTCCTACAGTGTAGCAATATGGGAAGTGGGGGGGTGTTAGTGTAGTTGATAGGAGACTAATCCTTCCTACAGTGTAGCAATACTGGGGGTGGGGTGTTAGTGTAGTTGATAGGAGACTATCCTCTACAGTGTAGCAATACTAGGAGTGGGGTGTTAGTGTAGTTGATAGGAGACTAACCTCTTACAGTGTAGCAATACTGGGATGGGGTGTTAGTGTAGTTGATAGGAGACTAACCTCCTACGTGCAGCAATACTGGGAGTGGGGTGTGTAGTGTAGTTGATAGGAGACTAACCCTCCTACAGTGTAGCCAATACTGGGAGTGGGGTGTTAGTGTAGTTGATAGGAGACTAACCTCCTACAGTGTAGCAATACTGGGGTGGGTGTTAGTGTAGTTGATAGGAGACTAACCCTCCTACAGTGTAGCAATACTGGGAGCGGGTGGTGTAGTGTAGTTGATAGGAGACTAACCTCCTACAGTGTAGCCCTGACTGGGAGTGGAGTGGTAGTGTAGTGATAGGGAGACTAACCTCCTACAGGTGTAGCAAATACTGGGGGGTGGGGTGTTAGTGGTAGTATTGATAGGAGACTATCCTCCTACCGTGTAGCAATACTGGGAGTGGGGTTGTTAGTGTAGTTGATAGGAGACTATCCTCCTACAGTGCAGCAATACTGGGAGTGGGGTGTTAGTGTATTTGTACTATCCTCCTACAGTGTCAGTTACTAGGGAGACTAGGGTCCCTCTACAGTGGTAGTTGATAGGAGACTATCCTCCTACAGTGTAGCAATACTGGGGAGTGGGGTGTTAGTGTAGTTGATAGGAGACTAACCTCCTACAGTGTAGCAATACTGGGAGGTGGGGTGTTAGTGTAGTTGATAGGAGACTACCTCCTACAGTGTAGCAATACTGTGGGTGGGGTGTTAGTGTAGTTGATAGGAGACTAATCCTCCAACAGTGTAGCAATACTGGGGGTGGGGGTTGTTAGTGTAGTTGATAGGAGACTATCCTCCTACAGTGCTGCAATACTGGAGTGGGGTGTTAGTGTAGTTGATAGGAGACTAATCCTCCTACAGTGTAGCAATACTGGGGGTGGGGGGTGTTAGTGTAGTTGATAGGAGACTATACCTCCACAGTGTAGCAATACTGGGAGTGGGGTGTTAGTGTAGTTGATAGAGACTAACCTCCTACAGTGTAGCAATACTGGGAGTGGGGTTTAGTGTAGTTGATAGGAGACTAACCTCCTACAGTGTAGCAATACTGGGGGTGGGGTGTTAGTGTAGTTGATAGGAGACTAACCTCCCTACAGTGTAGCAATACTGGGAGTGCGGTGTTAGTGTAGTTGATAGGAGACTAACCTCCTACAGTGTAGCAATACTGGGAGTCGGGGTGTTAGTGTAGTTGATAGGAGACTATCCTCCTACAGTGCAGCAATACTGGGGGTGGGGTGTTAGTGTAGTTGATAGGAGACTAACCTCCTACAGTGTAGCAATACTGGGAGTGGGGTGTTAGTGTAGTTGATAGGAGACTAACCTCCTACAGTGTAGCAATACTGGGGGTGGGGTGTTAGTGTAGTTGATAGGAGACTAACCTCCTACAGTGTAGCAATACTGGGAGTGGGGTGTTAGTGTAGTTGATAGGAGACTAACCTCCTACAGTGTAGCAATACTGGGAGTGGGGTGTTAGTGTAGTTGATAGGAGACTAACCTCCTACAGTGTAGCAATACTGGGAGTGGGGTGTTAGTGTAGTTGATAGGAGACTACCCTCTTACAGTGTAGCAATACTGGGAGTGGGGTGTTAGTGTAGTTGATAGGAGACTAACCTCCTACAGTGTAGCAATACTGGGAGTGGGGTGTTAGTGTAGTTGATAGGAGACTAACCTCCTACAGTGTAGCAATACTGGGGGTGGGGTGTTAGTGTAGTTGATAGGAGACTATCCTCCTACAGTGCAGCAATACTGGGGGTGGGGTGTTAGTGTAGTTGATAGGAGACTAACCTCCTACAGTGTAGCAATACTGGGGGTGGGGTGTTAGTGTAGTTGATAGGAGACTAACCTCTTACAGTGTAGCAATACTTTGGGTGGGGTGTTAGTGTAGTTGATAGGAGACTAACCTCCTACAGTGTAGCAATACTGGGAGTGGGGTGTTAGTGTAGTTGATAGGAGACTAACCTCCTACAGTGTAGCAATACTGGGGGTGGGGTGTTAGTGTAGTTGATAGGAGACTATCCTCCTACAGTGTAGCAATACTGGGGGTGGGGTGTTAGTGTAGTTGATAGGAGACTAACCTCCTACAGTGTAGCAATACTGGGAGTGGGGTGTTAGTGTAGTTGATAGGAGTCTATCCTCCTACAGTGTAGTTGATAGGAGACTAATCTCCTACAGTGTAGCAATACTGGGAGTGGGGTGTTAGTGTAGTTGATAGGAGACTATCCTCCTACAGTGTAGCAATACTGGGAGTGGGGTGTTAGTGTAGTTGATAGGAGACTATCCTCCTACAGTGTAGCAATACTGGGAGTGGGGTGTTAGTGTAGTTGATAGGAGACTAACCTCCTACAGTGTAGCAATACTGGGGGTGGGGTGTTAGTGTAGTTGATAGGAGACTATCCTCCTACAGTGCAGCAATACTGGGAGTGGGGTGTTAGTGTAGTTGATATTAGACTAACCTCCTACAGTGTAGCAATACTGGGAGTGGGGTGTTAGTGTAGTTGATAGGAGACTAACCTCCTACAGTGTAGCAATACTGGGGGTGGGGTGTTAGTGTAGTTGATAGGAGACTAACCTCCTACAGTGTAGCAATACTGGGAGTGCGGTGTTAGTGTAGTTGATAGGAGACTAACCTCCTACAGTGTAGCAATACTGGGAGTGGGGTGTTAGTGTAGTTGATAGGAGACTATCCTCCTACAGTGCAGCAATACTGGGGGTGGGGTGTTAGTGTAGTTGATAGGAGACTAACCTCCTACAGTGTAGCAATACTGGGAGTGGGGTTTTAGTGTAGTTGATAGGAGACTAACCTCCTACAGTGTAGCAATACTGGGGGTGGGGTGTTAGTGTAGTTGATAGGAGACTAACCTCCTACAGTGTAGCAATACTGGGAGTGGGGTGTTAGTGTAGTTGATAGGAGACTAACCTCCTACAGTGTAGCAATACTGGGAGTGGGGTGTTAGTGTAGTTGATAGGAGACTAACCTCCTACAGTGTAGCAATACTGGGAGTGGGGTGTTAGTGTAGTTGATAGGAGACTACCCTCTTACAGTGTAGCAATACTGGGAGTGGGGTGTTAGTGTAGTTGATAGGAGACTAACCTCCTACAGTGTAGCAATACTGGGGAGTGGGTGTTAGTGTAGTTGATAGGAGACTAACCTCCTACAGTGTAGCAATACTGGGGGTGGGGTGTTAGTGTAGTTGATAGGAGACTATCCTCCTACAGTGCAGCAATACTGGGGGTGGGGTGTTAGTGTAGTTGATAGGAGACTAACCTCCTACAGTGTAGCAATACTGGGGGTGGGGTGTTAGTGTAGTTGATAGGAGACTAACCTCTTACAGTGTAGCAATACTTTGGGTGGGGTGTTAGTGTAGTTGATAGGAGACTAACCTCCTACAGTGTAGCAATACTGGGAGTGGGGTGTTAGTGTAGTTGATAGGAGACTAACCTCCTACAGTGTAGCAATACTGGGGGTGGGGTGTTAGTGTAGTTGATAGGAGACTATCCTCCTACAGTGTAGCAATACTGGGGGTGGGTGTTAGTGTAGTTGATAGGAGACTAACCTCCTACAGTGTAGCAATACTGGGGGTGGGGTGTTAGTGTAGTTGATAGGAGACTATCCTCCTACAGTGTAGTTGATAGGAGACTATCCTCCTACAGTGTAGTTGATAGGAGACTATCCTCCTACAGTGTAGTTGATAGGAGACTATCCTCCTACAGTGTAGCAATACTGGGGGTGGGGTGTTAGTGTAGTTGATAGGAGACTATCCTCCTACAGTGCAGCAATACTGGGGGTGGGGTGTTAGTGTAGTTGATAGGAGACTATCCTCCTACAGTGTAGTTGATAGGAGACTATCCTCCTACAGTGCAGCAATACTGGGGGTGGGGTGTTAGCGTAGTTGATAGGAGACTAACCTTCTACAGTGTAGCAATACTGGGGGTTGGGTGTTAGTGTAGTTGATAGGAGACTAACCTCCTACAGTGTAGCAATAGTGGCTGCATGTACAATACTGGTGGTGGGGATGTTAGTGTAGTTGATATGAGACTACGCTGATAATGTTATGAAGTCGGTCGGACGAGTGTTCGACTCTTCAGTTGATCGTTCGCCAACAGAAGACAAGACCGGCCAGCAATTCTCCCTTGTTTCAGGTCTACAACTGTGAGGGCCCTACCACGTCACAGAATCTTAACAGTTTGCTGCTTCGGGACACGTTGTGGTTCCACATACCCGGGACGCCAGGACTGTCTGTCCGTAATGCCCTCACATATGAAGTATACAAAACCCGGAACGCGTGGACTCGCTGTCCGTAATGCCCTCACATATCTAGTGTACACCAGGCAGGTCATTCTGATCCAGTCTTGTCGATTGTAACTGTATTCATCTAGCACCAGCGTGTCCAAGCTATTGTTCTCCATGCTCTCTGACCAGGTCGATGTTTCATTTTTAAAACGCCAGCCCCTGCTTTGCCAGCCAGCAGAACTACGACAACACAGGACGTTAGGATCTTTAGGCATGAACGTTGTTCAGTATAAAGTGTGACACGGGAGTAGTATGGGATGTTGTAATGACTTAGCATTTTGGGGACTTTGTCCTTCTAAACCCTTTCTATGGGGGGGATCCCGCCATTTGTTTCGTCACAAAACCGGCCCTCCATTGACCCAGATATTTTGAACTTGGCGGGTGTTTTTCTTGGTTTGGATGACCACTTCCGGTTGTCACTTCCAGTTGTCGTGGTGACTACTTCCGGTCCATGGCTACCCCCTACCCAGGTCCCCCTATCCAGGTCCCCCGTACCCGAACCGGCGCGAACCGGTGCGAACCGAACCGATCCGAGCGGACGTCAGTGCGAGATCCGACCGGGCGGATGTGGGGGCACCGCGGCGGTGGGTGATCAAACCCCAGTCTAGACCCTTCGATGAAGAAGACTGAAGTCAATATGTCATAAATTGATTTATTTCATCTCTCGAGCGAACCCGAGTAGGTCAAGTAATGACCGTCTTAATGAACTTTTGCACGGCTCAGAATGCTAATTCGACATGTTTCCTTACCCATGTATAGCCTCTACGCGTTTGATGAAAATCTGCTTTATGAATATTCTAACCGACCATAGAATTTTATTAAAAATTAAATCCAAAACTTAATTAAACCTTCTAAATTCCTGTATGTATATTGGCGAGTAGGTACTTCAATATAAAACTTCGACTCTCGTTTAAAATAAGCCATAAGTTCCCGAGATATACATTAAAATATGTAATATTATTAAACATCAAAGTTATACCCCTTAATTATAAAAAATATTCCAAGGGAAATAAATCGGAGCCCTTGGCTCAAAGCACAATTGTTTCCCATTTTAAGTGCTGACCTCACTTGAATGTCTGTTTACCTATGCGACCAGGTAAAGAAACCTGCGCCACCAGGTAAAGAGCACACACAATAGACAGCGACCACGAGATTTCCCGATACCGGTCAAGCATATCTCTTCACCGAGCACGAGCCCAGCGATTTGACAATAGCCGCGGCCAGCGGTTACTGATAACCGCTAGATAAGAACCTGAAGGTAATTATCATTGACGACTAGGCGAGCTGTGGTCATGGATACAAGAATTCAGTGCAAATGTGTATTTTCTACTTGGTGTAAATCTACAAGACTCAGATATCAGCCCACCACCATCTCTCTCCCTCTCTCTCTTTTCTCTCATTCTCTCTGTCTCGCTCCCTCTTTCCCCCAACTCTCTCTCTCTCTCTCTCTCTCTCTCTCTCTCTCTCTCTCTCTCTCTCTCTCTCTCTCTCTCTCTCTCTCTCTCTCATGAAATAATAATGAATACGTGTGTGCGTGCGTGGGTGTACTGTCGAGTATGTGTGTGTGTGTGTGTGTGTGTGCTATCAATTACAGGACATCACAGTCAACCTCAACATTCTTTGGAGTTTCGTGTGTGCTGGGCATGTTTCCAATTGTCATTATATACAAACGACAGTCAGGTGCATGTGTGTGTGTGTGTGTATGCGTGTGTGCCTGCGTGGGTGTGCTATCAATTACAGGACATCACAGTCAACCTCAGTATTCTATGGAGTTTCGTGAGTGCTGGCCATGTTTGCGATTCTCATTTTGAATGGACGACAATCATGTCACGTGCGTGCGTGCGTGCATGTGTGTGTGTGTGTGTGTGTGTGTGTGTGTGCTATCAATTACAGGACGTCGCATGCAGCCCCAACATTGATTGATTGGTCGTGTGCCACCATGATGTACCATGTGATTTCACGACCAAAACGTGGGTGTACTGTCGGGTGAGCGTGTGCGTGTGTGTGTGTGTGTCCTATCAATTACAGGACGTCTCAGTCAACCCCAACATTGTTTATGCAATGCATTTACAGAACGTTCAGACAACCCCAACATTGATTGGTATGCGTGGACCATCAGGACATCTGTGCGCATGTGCGCGCGCATGTTGGCGTGTGTGCGTGCGTGGGTGTGCTACCAAGTACAGGACGTCGCAGTCACCCTCATCATTCTATGGATTGTCAACCGACCCCGGGCAAGTTTGCGCTTCTCATTTTGAATTAGCACCAATTAGGTCAGGGGCGTATGAAGAGGGTGTATCAACAGCTAGTTGTCTATCTATTACAGGACGTCACAGTCTGTCCCAACATTGTTTATACAATCCATTTACAGGACGTAGTAAACAGTACCAACATTGATTGATGTCTGTGTACCATCACGACATCTGTGTGTGTGTGCGCGCGCATCCGTGCGTGAGTGTTTGCGTGGGTGCGCGCGCGTGTGCGTGCGCTCGCATGTGCGCGCTCGTAGGAAAACTTCAATATTTGGGGACTGGCTGTGGAGTGGGTGTAGAAGAGGTTTGCTGGTAGTAAAAAGATGGGTGGATCAAGAGGCTATGTGGGGGAAATACGTGCGTGAGTTTTGTGCTTGCGTGCGCGCGCATGTGCGCGCTCGTAGGTAACTTCAATAATGGGTGTCAGCTCTCAACCAAAACTAACCCTCGTACTATAGTTGTGTCTATCTATTACACACTACAGTCAAGTTGTAATGGAGTGCATTTACAGGACGTCACAGTCAGCACAAGCATTCATGCTTCTTGGGCAACCTTGCCGATGTCTTTCTGACCAATCGGTACCCATGATCGTCTGTAGTGTCTGTCACCAGGATTACCATCATCAGCATCACCCAGCTCCACTAACAAAATCACTATCAACAGCATCATCAACAGCAGCATCATCAGCAGCTGAAGGTGACTCACCACAGGGCTATGCCGGCGGAGTGAACGTACGTGAACGTGTTCAGACATGTCTTTGGGGAAAACAGGAGGTTGACTCAGAGCGTACTGACAACATAACGATACAACCGATCAAATATGGTGATGCTTCCAAGCATATGTCGAAGGTATACAATCGAAACACGTGACTAAAACCAGTTAAAGATGGCGTCGCACTCGATGACATATGTAAGTCTACAACCGCGTGACTAAAACCGATCAAAGATGGCACTGTAGCCGGTCTCATGCCTTATGGGATACATCCGAAACACGTGACTAATGGTCAAAGATGGACTCGCATCCGGTCACATGGTCAGACAATATTCTGCTGAGTCATTCTACGTAAGCAAATACCGTGTATAAGACGACTAGCATTCGTCGAATAGAAGTACCGGGCTCAGTAAACACCAACCAGCTCACAGTGTTACAACTCGCTAATGGTAAGTTGGTTTATTGATACAGCTTTCACATTTTCGCTGTGTTTCTCCTAATAATACTAGTATAAGTCACGGGATATATGGTGCTAGACGCCTATATCTGAAGAAACAAGCCATTTTTTCGTATAGTACTGTAATGTGGGTTGACATGGATTAGAGCTGGCATTTAAACTTTTGAACACACCACTATAGTGGATACCTTAATAATATAAGTAGTAATGTGTACTCGTAGGGGAAGGTGAAAGTGGACCGAAGGGTCCATATACCCATTATCGATAGAAATATATGAACTGTGTAACAGAAAGTGCCTATAAGATCCCTAGCTATTATCTGTAATATCCATGTCTATAACGCTGATAAAGTACCCTATTCTTATTTGTTCTACAGATACCGAGGCCCATGAATACCTAATTAGCAAACTGTGGAGCATACTAAGAGCTGAACCAGACAGTTATTGCATGGCGTGTCTTAATGTCCCACAAAATCAAGAAGCCGAGAATCCATTCAGTCATTCTTGTGATTATGGTAAGGGTGGTAGTTTTGCAGATCTAGTAACGGTTCGATTGCGGGATGTACTACAACAGAACTTCACTAAACAAGAAATAATCACATTAAGCCTGAATAGAATTGAGGAGTGCATCCTCGACTATAATCAACAACAGGATACTCCATAACCAAACTCACCAAAACTCGAGCGAACAGCATCACCAACATCCTTAACCTTTAGTCAGTCCACACAAGCAGACGAGTATTAAAACACCTACATAAAAAACAAAATGACTGTAATATACTTACAGTCCTGTCTTTACTACCTGACCAGTCAGCAATACAAAGAAAACTACATTGGGTGTGAGGAGACACGTTCGTATGTATATCACTGGTTCTCTTACTTCACAGACTGTAGCTCACAGTGACTACCACGCAAGTAACACGACGCCATCTATAATATCTATTTCATCATGTTGAGAGGTCAGGAAGCGACCATGACCCGCATTCCGCAACCCAACTTAAACATACAACGGGTCAACGAGTGGGTAGTAGAGAGCTTAGTCGCGCCATACGGACAGCCGCGTCAGCGTAATCTAAACCGCTTGACCTAAGAAACTGGCTGAAACCGGTTTTACGCGTGGTTCAAAAACTAGTATATAAACCCGAGGCTGGTAATACTCAACCATTGCGATCAGAAGATGACTACACACATCAAGACTGTGCCTGCTAACTGGGTCTATATGACGCGTAGTGGTGAGACTATTAGACCAGTGGGCGGTGGTGATAAGGCCGTGTATGTCTCATCCTACAGAGGAACGATGACGTTACACTTCCGAAGATTTTACGGTGAAGCCGACCAGAAATTCCCGACTAAGACGGGTATAACACTTACTCGACAAGAATATAAACAGATGAGCGCCATGCATCTCGAGATCCTAGCTGACTTTGACAGACTCAACCATGTTAACCAAGCCAGTAACGAAATCAAACAAGGTACTAACAGAGACAAACAAGTCAGTAACCAAAACATTCAAGTCAGTGCTCATGTCAAACATTTATATATATCATATACATACGAGATCACTACCAGAACCAATCAAGACCAAAACACTCAAGTCAGTACTCAAGTTAAACAAGGAACTAACCGAAACCACCAAGTAGACGCATACTATACCGCCATTTTTCAACCCACCTACAGTCAGATGTGTGATGACCCTAGCAACCAGATGTGTGATGAGCCCAATAGCCAGCTGTTTGATGTGCATCAAGACACCAATCGAAGCAAACAATTCCAACACACTCAAACCAGTACTCAAGTCAAACAGGGTACTAAACGACGCCACCAAGTAGACGCATACTATACCACAGTTATCAAACCCAACTACAGTCAGATCTGTTATGACCCAGCAACCAGATAGGTGAAGAGCCCAATAGGTCAGATGTTTGATATGCCCAACACTCAGATGAATGATGGCCCGATTGTCTACAATACTCAGACTGTCAGCCCACCAATCAGGAGACCAGTCCTTACGACTACATACAAGTGACATATACATACCAGACTACCAGCCGGAAAAACCAACCTACTCAGACAGTGGTGTGAAGAAACCCAGAAAACAACATACAGTGTGTATAGCTCTGTATGTGAAAATCAAAATGATGTGATGATACTATGTACACCACTTCATATCACATCATCCATTTCGTATAATGACATTATACATTTTTATTCTTGAAAAATGTACTGAAATACTGTAAAATGTACTGAACTACTGTAAAATAAACAGGTCTATATTATAATTATGTCTTAGTTGTTGAATTTATTTTTTTTTAGTGTTTACGGTGTATATAGTTGTCATGTGATGCGAGACTGAAGGGCAAAAATGTTGGTCAAGTAATAAAATGTGTTAGCCAAAAGGGAAAAATTTTGACTACATTTCAACCATATTTATAAAACACTCACCCAATCTTATGAAAAGTAGGCAAATTTGTTAACCAAATGTGAAAAAGTTAGCTGAATTTCAAACCAAACTTATAAAAATCTCAGTCAAATACATGAAAAGTAGGAAAATTTGTTAACCAATCATGAAAAGTTTATTCAACTTTCACCCCAACTTATGACAAGTGGGAAAGTTTGTTGTCCAGAGGGGAAAAGTTTGACCAAATTTCACCCAAACTTATGAAAAGTAGGAAACTTTGTTAACAAAATGGCAAAAAAAGCGTGGCCAAGTAAGAAAATGTGTTAACCAAATGTGAAAAGGTTAGCCAAATTTCAAACCAAACTTATAAAAATCTCAGTCAAACATATGAACAGTAGGAAAATTTGTCAATCAAAGTGAAACATTTTGGTCACATTTCAACCAAACTTATAGAAATCTCAGTCAAACGCATGAAAAGTAGGAACATTTGTTAACCAAATGTGAATAAGTTAGCCGAATTTCAAACCAAACTTATAAACAGCCCAGTCAAACACATGAAGAGTAGGAAAATTTGTTAACCAATCATGAAAAGTTTGGTCAACTTTCACCCCAACTTATGAAAAGTGTGAAATTTTGTTGTCCAGAGGGGAAAAGTTTGACCAAATTTCACCCAAACTTATGAAAAATAGGAAATTTTGTTAACCAAATGTGAAAAGGTTAGCCGAATTTCAAACCAAACTTATAAAAAGCTAAGTCAAACATATGAAAAGTAGGAAATATTTGTTAAGCAAGCGTGAAAAGTTTGGCCAACTGTCACCCACACTTATGAAAAGAGGGAGATTTTATTGTCCAGAGGTGAAATGTTTGACCAAATTTCACCCAGTAGGAAACTTTGTTAACCAAATGGCAAAAAATCTAGGCCACTTAAGAAAATTTGTTAAACAGAGGGGGGAAATTTTGGCTATATTTTATTCAGACTTATAAAAAACTCACCCAATCTTATGAAAAGTAGGAAAATTTGTTTACCAAATGTGAAAAGATTAGCCGAATTTCAAACCAAACTTATAAAAATCTCAGTCAAACATATGAAAAGTAGGAAAAATATGTTAACCAAACGTGAAAAGTTTGGCCAACTGTCACCCAAACTTATGAAATGTAGGAAACTTTGTTAACCAAATGGTAAAAACCTTGGCCAAGTAAGAAAATGTGTTAACCAAAGGTGAAAAGTTTTGGACAAGTTTGACCAAATTTCAAACAAAACTCATAAAAACAAGGAAACTTTGTTAACCAAATGTGAAAAGTTTGACCAAAGTTCAGCGAAACTTATAAGATATTCGCCTGTCCCCTATGCAAACAACAGCTGTATTTCAGAAAATTAAACGTATCTTATGTAATAAGACACTATAATTAAAGGAACAAAATAAAATTTCAACAATAAAATTGTACAAAAAAATTAACAATTAAATTTCTACATGAAACATTCAAGTTGGAAACATAAAGAAAACATCTTTGACCATTAGTCACGTGTTTCGAATGTATCCCATAAGGCATGAGACCGGCTACAGCGCCATCTTTGATCGGTTTTAGTCACGCGGTTGTAGACTTACATATGTCATCGAGTGCGACGCCATCTTTAACTGGTTTTAGTCACGTGTTTCGATTGTATACCTTCGACATATGCTTGGAAGCATCACCATATTTGATCGGTTGTATCGTTATGTTGTCAGTACGCTCTGAGTCAACCTCCAGTTTTCCCCAAAGACATGTCTGAACACGTTCACGTACGTTCACTCCACCGGCATAGCCCTGTGGTGAGTCACCTTCAGCTGATGATGATGCTGCTGTTGATGATGCTGATGATAGTTATTTTGTTGGTGGAGCTGGGTGATGCTGATGATGGTAATCCTGGTGACAGACACTACAGACGATCATGGGTACTGATTGGTCAGAAAGACATCGGCAAGGTTGCCCAAGAAGCATGAATGCTGGTGCTGACTGTGACGTCCTGTAAATGCACTCCATTACAACTTGACTGTAGTGTGTAATAGATAGACACAACTATAGTACGAGGGATAGTTTTGGTTGAGAGCTGACACCCATTATTGAAGTTTCCTACGAGCGCGCACATGCGCGCGTACGCAAGCACAAATCTCACGCACGTATTTCCCCCACATCCGCCTCTTGCTCCACCCATCTTTTTACTACCAGCAAACCTCTTCTGCACCCACTCCACAGCCACTCCCCAAATATTGAAGTTTTCCTACGAGCGCGCACATGCGCGCGCACGCACGCAAACACTCACGCACGGATGCGCGCGCACATACACACAGATGTCGTGATGGTACACAGACATCAATCAATGTTGATACTGTTTGCAACGTCCTGTAAATGGATTGTATAAACAATGTTGGGACAGACTGTGACGTCCTGTAATAGATAGACAACTAGCTGTTGATACACCCTCTTCATACGCCCCTGACCTAATTGGTGTTAATTCAAAATGAGAAGCGCAAACTTGCCCGGGGTCGGTTGACAATCCATAGAATGATTAGGTTGACTGCGACGTCCTGTACTTGGTAGCACACCCACGCACGCACACACGCCTACATGCGCGCACACATGCGCACAGATGTTCTGATGGTCCACGCATACCAATCAATGTTGGGGTTGTCTGAACGTTCTGTAAATGCATTGCATAAACAATGTTGGGGTTGACTGCGACGTCCTGTAATTGATAGGACACACACACACACGCACACGATCACCCGACAGTACACCCACGTTTTGGTCGTGAGATCACATGGTATATCATGATGGCACACGACCAATCAATCAATGTTAGGGCTGTATGCGACGTCCTGTAATTGATAGCACACACACACACACACACACACACACACACACACAACACACACACACACACACACAAACATGCACGCACGCACGCACGCACGCATGGATTGTCGTCCATTCAAAATGAGAATCGCAAACATGGCCAGCACACACAAAACTCCATAGAATACTGAGGTTGACTGTGATGTCCTGTAATTGATAGCACACCCACGCAGGCACACACGCATAAACACACACATGCACCTGACTGTCGTTTGTATATAATGACAATTGCAAACTTGCCCAGCACGCACGAACCTCCAAAGAATGTTGAGGTTGACTGTGATGTCCTTTAATTGATAGCACACACACACACACACACACACACACACACACACACACACACACACACACACACACACACACACTCGACAGTACACCCACGCCCGCACACACGTATTCAGTATTATTTCATGAGAGAGGAGAGAGAGAGAGAGAGAGAGAGAGAGAGAGAGAGAGAGAGAGAGAGAGAGAGAGAGAGAGAGAGAGGAGAGAGAGAGAGAGAGAGAGAGAGTTGGGGGGAAAGAGGGAGCGAGACAGAGAGAATGAGAGAAAAGAGAGAGAGGGAGAGAGATGGTGGTGGGCTGATATCTGAGTCTTGTAGATTTACACCAAGTAGAAAATACACATTTGCACTGAATTCTTGTATCCATGATCACAGCTCGCCTAGTCGTCAATGATAATTACCTTCAGGTTCTTATCTAGCGGTTATCAGTAACCGCTGGCGGCGGCTATTGTCAAATCGCTGGGCTCGTGCTCGGTGAAGAGATATGCTTGACCAGTATCGGAAAATCTCGTGGTCGCTGTCTATTGTGTGTGCTCTTTACCTGGATGGCGCAGGTTTCTTTACCTGTCGCGTAGGTAAACAGACATTCAAGGGAGGTCAGCACTTAAAATGGGAAACAATTCTGCTTTGAGCCAAGCGGGGTGTGGGGGCACCGCGGGGGTGGGTGATCGAACCCCAGTCTAGACCCTTCGATGAAGAAGACTGAAGTCAATATGACAATGATTTATTTCATCTCTCGAGCTAACCCGAGAACCCATCTTTTATGGATTGGATGAATAAACTTTTGCACGGCTCAGAATGCTAATTCCACATGTTTCCTTACCCATGTATAGCCTCTACGCGTTTGATGAAAATCTGCTTTATGAATATACCAGACAAAGAAATTTTATTAAAAATTAACCCTTACACATGTAATAATTTCTTGTATGTATACTAGAGAATAGTTACGTCAATATAAAAATCTAATCCCTATTTAAATAAGCCATAATTTCCCGAGATATACATTATAATATGTAATATTATTAAACATCAAAGTTATACCCCTTAATTATAAAAATATTCCAAGGGAAATAAATCGGAGCCCTTGGCTCAAAGCAGAATTGTTTCCCATTTTAAGTGCTGACCTCCCTTGAATGTCTGTTTACCTACGCGACCAGGTAAAGAAACCTGCGCCACCAGGTAAAGAGCACACACAATAGACAGCGACCACGAGATTTTCCGATACCGGTCAAGCATATCGCTTCACCAAGCACACCCAGCGAGAAAAATACAATGACCAGCGACGACCGTACGAGATTAAACGATACCAGTCAAGCGATAGCGCTTCACCGACCACAGCCGAGGGGTATCACAATAGCAGCGGCCAACATTTACTGATAACCGCTAGATAAGAACCTGAAGGTAATTACCATTGACGACTAGGCGACCTATGGTCAAATATGCAGTGCAAATATGTATTTTCTATTTGCTGTAAATCTCTCTCTCTCTCTCTCTCTCTCTCTCTCTCTCTCTCTCTCTCTCTCTCTCTCTCTCTCTCTCTCTCTCTCTCTCTCTCTCTCATGAAATAATACTGAATACGTGTGTGCGTGCGTGGGTGTACTGTCGAGTATGTGTGTGTGTGTGTGTGTGTGTGTGTGTGTGTGTGTGTGTGTGTGTGTGTGTGTGTGCTATCAATTACAGGACATCACAGTCAACCTCAACATTCTTTGGAGTTTCGTGTGTGCTGGGCAAGTTTGCAATTGTCATTATATACAAACGACAGTCAGGTGCACGTGTGTGTGTATGCGTGTGTGCCTGCGTGGGTGTGCTATCAATTGCAGGACATCGCAGTCAACCTCAGTATTCTACGGAGTGTCTGACTTCCTGAGGCAAGGTTTGCCATTATCATTATGGACGAACGATAATCATGTCACGTGCGTGCGTGTATGCGTGTGTGTGTGTGTGTGTGTGTGTGTGTGTGTGTGTGTGTGTGTGTGTGTGTGTGTGTGTGTGTGCTATCAATTACAGGACGTCGCATGCAGCCCCAACATTGATTGATTGGTCGTGTGCCACCATGATGTACCATGTTATTTCACGCCCAAAGCGTGGGTGTACTGTCGAGTGAGCGTGTGTCCTATCAATTACAGGACGTCGCAGTCAACCCCAACATTGTTTATGCAATGCATTTACAGAACGTTCAGACAACCTAAACATTGATTGGTATGCGTGGACCATCAGGACATCTGTGCACATGTGTGCGCGCATGTAGGCGTGTGTGCGTGGGTGGGTGTGCTATCAATCACAGGACATCACAGTCAACCTCAACATTCTTTGGATTGTCAACTGATCCCGGGCAAATTTGCGCTTCTCTTTTTGAATTAACATCAATCAGGTCAGGGGCGTATGAAGAGGGTGTATCAACAGCTAGTTGTCTATCTATTACAGGACGTCACAGTCTGTCCCAACATTCTTTATACAATGCATTTACAAGACGTTGCAAACAGCACCAACATTGATTGATGTCTGTGTACCATCAGGACATCTGTGTGTGTGTGTGTGAGCGCGCATCCGTGCGTGAGTGTTTGCGTGCGTGCGCGCGCATGTACGTGCGCGCGCATGTGCGCGTTCGTAGGAAAACTTCAATATTTGGGGAGTGGCTGTGGAGTGGGTGTAGAAGAGGTTTGCTGGTAGTAAAAAGATGGGTGGATCAAGAGGCGCTGTGGGGGAAATACGTGCGTGAGTTTTGTGCTTGCGTGCGCGCGCATGTGCGCGCTCGTAGGAAACTTCAATAATGGGTGTCAGCTCTCAACCAAAACTAGCCCTCGTACTATAGTTGTGTCTGTCTATTACATACTACAGCCAAGTTGTAATGGATTGCATTTACACGACGTCGCAGTCAGGCCTAGCATTCATGCTTCTTGGGCAAGCGTGCCGATATCTTTCTGACCAACCGGTACCCATGATCATCTGTAGTGTCTGTCACCAAGATTACAAGCATCAGCATCACCCAGCTCCATCAACAAAATCACTATCATCAGCATCATCAACAGCAGCATCATCAGCAGCTGAAGGTGACTCACCACAGGGCTATGCCGGCGGAGTGAACGTACGTGAACGTGTTCAGACATGTCTTTGGGGAAAACTGGAGGTTGACTCAGAGCGTACTGACAACATAACGATACAACCGATCAAATATGGTGATGCTTCCAAGCATATGTCTAAGGTATACAATCGAAACACGTGACTAAAACCAGTTAAAGATGGCGTCGCACTCGATGACATATGTAAGTCTACAACCGCGTGACTAAAACCGATCAAAGATGGCGCTGTAGCCGGTCTCATGCCTTATGGGATACATCCGAAACACGTGACTAATGGTCAAAGATGGACTCGCATCCGGTCACATGGTCAGACAATATTCTGCTGAGTCATTCTACGTAAGCAAATACCGTGTATAAGACGACTAGCATTCGTCGAATAGAAGTACCGGGCTCAGTGAACACCAACCAGCTCACAATGTTACAACTCGCTAATGGTAAGTTGGTTTATTGATAAAGCTTTCACATTTTCGCTGTGTTTCTCCTAACAATACTAGTATAAGTCACGGGATATATGGTGCTAGACGCCTATATCTGAAGAGACAAGCCATTTCTTCGTATAGTACTGTAGGGTGGGTTGACATGGATTAGAGCTGGCATTCGAACTTTTGAACACACCACTATAGTGGTACCTTAATAATATAAGTAGTAATGTGTACTCGTAGGGGAAGGTGAAAGTGGACCGAAGGATCCATATACCCATTATCAATAGAAATATATGAACTGTGTAACAGAAAGTGCCTATAAGATCCCTAGCTATTATCTGTAATATCCATGTCTATAACGCTGATAAAGTACCCTATTCTTATTTGTTCTACAGATACCGAGGCCCATGAATACCTAATTAGCAAACTGTGGAGCATACTAAGAGCTGAACCAGACAGTTATTGCATGGCGTGTCTTAATGTCCCACAAAATCAAGAAGCCGAGAATCCATTCAGTCATTCTTGTGATTATGGTGAGGGTGGTAGTTTTGCAGATCTAGTAACGGTTCGATTGCGGGATGTACTACAACAGAACTTCACTAAACAAGAAATAATCACATTAAGCCTGAATAGAATTGAGGAGTGCATCCTCGACTATAATCAACAACAGGATACTCCAGAACCAAACTCACCAAAACTCGAGCGAACAGCATCACCAACATCCTTAACCTTTAGTCAGTCCACACTAGCAGACGAGTATTAAAACACCTACATAAAAAACAAAATGACTGTAATATACTTACAGTCCTGTCTTTAATACCTGACCAGTCAGCAATACGAAGAAAACTACAGTGGGTGTGAGGAGACTGCGTATGTATATCACTGGTACTCTGACTTCACAGACTGTAGCTCACAGTGACTACCACGCAAGTAACACGACGCCCTCTATAATATCTATTTCATCATGTTGAGAGGTCAGGAAGCGACCATGACCCGCATTCCGCAACCCAACTTAAACATACAACGGGTCAACGAGTGGGTAGTAGAGCGCTTAGTCGCGCCATACGGACAGCCGCGTCAGCGTAATCTAAACCGCTTGACCTAAGAAACTGGCTGAAACCGGTTTTACGCGTGGTTCAAACACTAGTATATAAACCCGAGGTTGGTAATACTCAACCATTGCGATCAGAAGATGACTACACACATCAAGACTGTGCCTGCTAACTGGGTCTATATGACTCGTAGTGGTGAGACTATTAGACCAGTGGGCGGTGGTGATAAGGCCGTGTATGTCTCATCCTACAGAGGAACGACGACGTTACACATCCGAAGATTTTACGGTGAAGCCGACCAGAAATTCCCGACTAAGACGGGTATGACACTTACTCGACAAGAATATGAACAGATGAGCGCCATGCATCTCGAGATCCTAGCTGACTTTGACAGACTCAACCAAGTTAACCAAGCCAGTAACGAAATCAAACAAGGTACTAACAGAGACAAACAAGTCAGTAACCAAAACATTCAAGTCAGTGCTCATGTCAAACAAGGCACTACCAGAACCAATCAAGACCAAAACACTCAAGTCAGTACTCAAGTTAAACAAGGAACTAACCGAAACCACCAAGTAGACGCATACTATACCGCCATTTTTCAACCCAGCTACAGTCAGATGTGTGATGACCCCAGCAACCAGATGTGTGATGAGCCCAATAGCCAGCTGTTTGATGTGCATCAAGACACCAATCGAAGCAAACAAGTCCAACACACTCAAACCAGTACTCAAGTCAAACAGGGTACTAAACGAAGCCACCAAGTAGACGCATACTATACCACCAGTTATCAACCCAACTACAGTCAGATCTGTGATGACCCCAGCAACCAGATAGGTGAAGAGCCCAATATTCAGATGTTTGATATGCCCAACACTCAGATGAATGATGGCCCGATTGTCTACAATACTCAGATGTCAGCCCACCAATCAGGAGACCAGCCTTACGACTACATACCAAGTGACCTATACATACCAGACTACCAGCCGGAAAAACCAACCTACTCAGACAGTGGTGTGAAGAAACCCAGAAACAACATACAGTGTGTATAGCTCTGTATGTGAAAATAAAATGATGTGATGATACTATGTACACCACCTCATATCACATCATCCATTTCGTATAATGACATTATACATTTTTATTCTTGAGAAATGTACTGAAATACTGTAAAATGTACTGAACTACTGTAAAATAAACAGGTCTATATTATAATTATGTCTTGAGTGTTGAATTTTTTTTTTTTTTAGTGTTTACGGTGTATATAGTTGTCATGTGATGAGAGACTGAAGGGCAAAAATGTTGGTCAAGTAATAAAATTTGTTAGCCAAAAGGGAAAATTTTTGACTACATTTCAACCATATTTATAAAACACTCACCCAATCTTATGAAAAGTAGGCAAATTTGTTAACCAAATGTGAAAAAGTTAGCTGAATTTCAAACCAAACTTATAAAAATCTCAGTCAAACACATGAAAAGTAGGAAAATTTGTTAACCAATCATGAAAAGTTTGGTCAACTTTCACCCCAACTTATGACAAGTGGGAAAGTTTGTTGTCCAGAGGGGAAAAGTTTGACCAAATTTCACCCAAACTTATGAAAAGTAGGAAACTTTGTTAACAAAATGGCAAAAAAAAAAGCTTGGCCAAGTAAGAAAATGTGTTAACCAAATGTGAAAAGGTTAGCCAAATTTCAAACCAAACTTATAAAAATCTCAGTCAAACATATGAAAAGTAGGAAAATTTGTCAATCAAAGTGAAACATTTTGGTCACATTTCAACCAAACTTATAGAAATCTCAGTCAAACGCATGAAAAGTAGGAACATTTGTTAACCAAATGTGAAAAAGTTAGCCGAATTTCAAACCAAACTTATAAACAGCTCAGTCAAACACATGAAAAGTAGGAAAATTTGTTAACCAATCATGAAAAGTTTGGTCAACTTTCACCCCAACTTATGAAAAGTGTGAAATTTTGTTGTCCAGAGGGGAAAAGTTTGACCAAATTTCACCCAAACTTATGAAAAGTAGGAAATTTTGTTAACCAAATGTGAAAAGGTTAGCCGAATTTCAAACCAAACTTATAAAAAGCTCAGTCAAACATATGAAAAGTAGGAAATATTTGTTAACCAAACGTGAAAAGTTTGGCCAACTGTCACCCAAACTTATGAAAAGAGGGAGATTTTATTGTCCAGAGGTGAAATGTTTGACCAAATTTCACCCAGTAGGAAACTTTGTTAACCAAATGGCAAAAATCTAGGCCACTTAAGAAAATTTGTTAAACAGAGGGGGAAAATTTTGGCTACATTTCATTCAGACTTATAAAAAACTCACCCAATCTTATGAAAAGTAGGAAAATTTGTTTACCAAATGTGAAAAGATTAGCCGAATTTCAAACCAAACTTACAAAAAGCTCAGTCAAACATATGAAAAGTAGGAAAAATTTGTTAACCAAACGTGAAAAGTTTGGCCAACTGTCACCCAAACTTATGAAATGTAGGAAACTTTGTTAACCAAATGGTAAAAACCTTGGCCAAGTAAGAAAATGTGTTAACCAAAGGTGAAAAGTTTTGGACAAGTTTGACCAAATTTCAAACAAAACTCATAAAAACAAGGAAACTTTGTTAACCAAATGTGAAAAGTTTGACCAAAGTTCAGCGAAACTTATAAGATATTCGCCTGTCCCCTATGCAAACAACAGCTGTATTTCAGAAAATTAAACGTATCTTATGTAATAAGACACTATAATTGAAGGAACAAAATAAAATTTCAACAATAAAATTGTACAAAAAATTAACAATTAAATTTCTCTTTATGTTTCCAACTTGAATGTTTCATGTAGAAATTTAATTGTTAATTTTTTGTACAATTTTATTGTTGAAATTTTATTTTGTTCCTTCAATTATAGTGTCTTATTACATAAGATACGTTTAATTTTCTGAAATACAGCTGTTGTTTGCATAGGGGACAGGCGAATATCTTATAAGTTTCGCTGAACTTTGGTCAAACTTTTCACATTTGGTTAACAAAGTTTCCTTGTTTTTATGAGTTTTGTTTGAAATTTGGTCAAACTTGTCCAAAACTTTTCACCTTTGGTTAACACATTTTCTTACTTGGCCAAGGTTTTTACCATTTGGTTAACAAAGTTTCCTACATTTCATAAGTTTGGGTGACAGTTGGCCAAACTTTTCACGTTTGGTTAACAAATTTTCCTACTTTTCATATGTTTGACTGAGATTTTTATAAGTTTGGTTTGAAATTCGGCTAACCTTTTCACATTTGGTAAACAAATTTTCCTACTTTTCATAAGATTGGGTGAAATTTGGTCAAACTTTTCCCCTCTGGACAACAAAATTTCACACTTTTCATAAGTTGGGGTGAAAGTTGACCAAACTTTTCATGATTGGTTAACAAATTTTCCTACTTTTCATGTGTTTGACTGAGCTGTTTATAAGTTTGGTTTGAAATTCGGCTAACTTTTTCACATTTGGTTAACAAATGTTCCTACTTTTCATGCGTTTGACTGAGATTTCTATAAGTTTGGTTGAAATGTGACCAAAATGTTTCACTTTGATTGACAAATTTTCCTACTTTTCATATGTTTGACTGAGATTTTTATAAGTTTGGTTTGAAATTTGGCTAACCTTTTCACATTTGGTTAACACATTTTCTTACTTGGCCAAGCTTTTTTTTTGCCATTTTGTTAACAAAGTTTCCTACTTTTCATAAGTTTGGGTGAAATTTGGTCAAACTTTTCCCCTCTGGACAACAAACTTTCCCACTTGTCATAAGTTGGGGTGAAGGTTGACCAAACTTTTCATGATTGGTTAACAAATTTTCCTACTTTTCATGTGTTTGACTGAGAATTGTATAAGTTTGGTTTGAAATTCAGCTAACTTTTTCACATTTGGTTAACAAATTTGCCTACTTTTCATAAGATTGGGTGAGTGTTTTATAAATATGGTTGAAATGTAGTCAAAATTTTTACCCTTTTGGCTAACAAATGTTATTACTTGACCAACATTTTTGCCCTTCAGTCTCTCATCACATGACAACTATATAGACCGTAAACACTAAAAAAAAAAAATTCAACAACCAAGACATAATTATAATATAGACCTGTTTATTTTACAGTAGTTCAGTACATTTTACAGTATTTCAGTACATTTTTCAAGAATAAAAATGTATAATGTCATTATACGAAATGGATGATGTGATATGAGGTGGTGTACATAGTATCATCACATCATTTTATTTTCACATACAGAGCTATACACACTGTATGTTGTTCTGGGTTTCTTCACACCACTGTCTGAGTAGGTTGGTTTTTCCGGCTGGTAGTCTGGTATGTATAGGTCACTTGGTATGTAGTCGTAAGGCTGGTCTCCTGATTGGTGGGCTGACATCTGAGTATTGTAGACAATCGGGCCATCATTCATCTGAGTGTTGGGCATATCAAACATCTGACTATTGGGCTCTTCACCTATCTGGTTGCTGGGGTCATCACAGATCTGACTGTAGTTGGGTTGATAACTGGTGGTATAGTATGCGTCTACTTGGTGGCTTCGTTTAGTACCCTGTTTGACTTGAGTACTGGTTTGAGTGTGTTGGACTTGTTTGCTTCGATTGGTGTCTTGATGCACATCAAACAGCTGGCTATTGGGCTCATCACACATCTGGTTGGTGGGGTCATCACACATCTGACTGTAGCTGGGTTGAAAAATGGCGGTATAGTATGCGTCTACTTGGTGGTTTCGGTTAGTTCCTTGTTTAACTTGAGTTCTGACTTGAGTGTTTTGGCCTTGATTGGTTCTGGTAGTGCCTTGTTTGACATGAGCACTGACTTGAATGTTTTGGTTACTGACTTGCTTGTCTCTGTTAGTACCTTGTTTGATTTCGTTACTGGCTTGGTTAACTTGGTTGAGTCTGTCAAAGTCAGCTAGGATCTCGAGATGCATGGCGCTCATCTGTTCATATTCTTGTCGAGTAAGTGTCATACCCGTCTTAGTCGGGAATTTCTGGTCGGCTTCACCGTAAAATCTTCGGATGTGTAACGTCGTCGTTCCTCTGTAGGATGAGACATACACGGCCTTATCACCACCGCCCACTGGTCTAATAGTCTCACCACTACGAGTCATATAGACCCAGTTAGCAGGCACAGTCTTGATGTGTGTAGTCATCTTCTGATCGCAATGGTTGAGTATTACCAGCCTCGGGTTTATATAATAGTTTTTGAACCACGAGTAAAACCGGTTTCAGCCAGTTTCTTAGGTCAAGCGGTTCAGATTACGCTGACGCGGCTGTCCGTATGGCGCGACTAAGCGCTCTACTACCCACTCGTTGACCCTGTTGTATGTTTAAGTGGGTTGGGGAATGCGGGTCATGCTCGCTTCCATGACCTCTCAACATGATGAAATAGATATTATAGAGGGCGTCGTGTTACTTGCGTGGTAGTCACTGTGAGCTACAGTCTGTGAAGTCAGAGTACCAGTGATATACATACGCAGTCTCCTCACACCCACTGTAGTTTTCTTCGTATTGCTGACTGGTCAGCTATTAAAGACAGGACTGTAAGTATATTACAGTCATTTTGTTTTTTATGTAGGTGTTTTAATACTCGTCTGCTAGTGTGGACTGACTAAAGGTTAAGGATGTTGGTGATGCTGTTCGCTCGACGTTTTGGTGAGGTTGGTTCTGGAGTATCCTGTTGTTGATTATAGTCGAGGATGCACTCCTCAATTCTATTCAGGCTTAATGTGATTATTTCTTGTTTAGTGAAGTTCTGTTGTAGTACATCCCGCAATCGAACCGTTACTAGATCTGCAAAACTACCACCCTCACCATAATCACAAGAATGACTGAATGGATTCTCGGCTTCTTGATTTTGTGGGACATTAAGACACGCCATGCAATAACTGTCTGGTTCAGCTCTTAGTATGCTCCACAGTTTGCTAATTAGGTATTCATGGGCCTCGGTATCTGTAGAACAAATAAGAATAGGGTACTTTATCAGCGTTATAGACATGGATATTACAGATAATAGCTAGGGATCTTATAGGCACTTTCTGTTACACAGTTCATATATTTCTATCGATAATGGGTATATGGACCCTTCGGTCCACTTTCACCTTCCCCTACGAGTACACATTACTACTTATATTATTAAGGTACCACTATAGTGGTGTGTTCAAAAGTTCGAATGCCAGCTCTAATCCATGTCAACCCACCCTACAGTACTATACGAAGAAATGGCTTGTCTCTTCAGATATAGGCGTCTAGCACCATATATCCCGTGACTTATACTAGTATTGTTAGGAGAAACACAGCGAAAATGTGAAAGCTTTATCAATAAACCAACTTACCATTAGCGAGTTGTAACATTGTGAGCTGGTTGGTGTTCACTGAGCCCGGTACTTCTATTCGACGAATGCTAGTCGTCTTATACACGGTATTTGCTTACGTAGAATGACTCAGCAGAATATTGTCTGACCATGTGACCGGATGCGAGTCCATCTTTGACCATTAGTCACGTGTTTCGGATGTATCCCATAAGGCATGAGACCGGCTACAGCGCCATCTTTGATCGGTTTTAGTCACGCGGTTGTAGACTTACATATGTCATCGAGTGCGACGCCATCTTTAACTGGTTTTAGTCACGTGTTTCGATTGTATACCTTAGACATATGCTTGGAAGCATCACCATATTTGATCGGTTGTATCGTTATGTTGTCAGTACGCTCTGAGTCAACCTCCAGTTTTCCCCAAAGACATGTCTGAACACGTTCACGTACGTTCACTCCGCCGGCATAGCCCTGTGGTGAGTCACCTTCAGCTGCTGATGATGCTGCTGTTGATGATGCTGATGATAGTGATTTTGTTGATGGAGCTGGGTGATGCTGATGCTTGTAATCTTGGTGACAGACACTACAGATGATCATGGGTACCGGTTGGTCAGAAAGATATCGGCACGCTTGCCCAAGAAGCATGAATGCTAGGCCTGACTGCGACGTCGTGTAAATGCAATCCATTACAACTTGGCTGTAGTATGTAATAGACAGACACAACTATAGTACGAGGGCTAGTTTTGGTTGAGAGCTGACACCCATTATTGAAGTTTCCTACGAGCGCGCACATGCGCGCGCACTCAAGCACAAAACTCACGCACGTATTTCCCCCACAGCGCCTCTTGATCCACCCATCTTTTTACTACCAGCAAACCTCTTCTACACCCACTCCACAGCCACTCCCCAAATATTGAAGTTTTCCTACGAACGCGCACATGAACGCGCACGTACATACGCGCGCGCACGCACGCAAACACTCACGCACGGATGCGCGCTACACACACACACACAGAGCTGTCCTGATGGTACACAGACATCAATCAATGTTGGTGCTGTTTGCAACGTCTTGTAAATGAATTGTATAAAGAATGTTGGGACAGACTGTGACGTCCTGTAATAGATAGACAACTAGCTGTTGATACACCCTCTTCATACGCCCCTGACCTGATTGATGTTAATTCAAAAAGAGAAGCGCAAATTTGCCCGGGATCAGTTGACAATCCAAAGAATGTTGAGGTTGACTGTGATGTCCTGTGATTGATAGCACACCCACCCACGCACACACGCCTACATGCGCGCACACATGTGCACAGATGTCCTGATGGTCCACGCGTACCAATCAATGTTGGGGTTGTCTGAACGTTCTGTAAATGCATTGCATAAACAATGTTGGGGTTGACTGCGACGTCATGTAATTGATAGGACACACACACACACACACACACTGCTCACCCGACAGTACACCCACGCTTTGGTCGTGAAATAACATGGTGCATCATGGTGGCACACGACCAATCAATCAATGTTGGGGCTGCATGCAACGCCATGTAATTGATAGCACAACCACACACACACACACACACACACACACACACACACACACACACATGCACGCACGCACGTGACATGATTATCGATCGTCCATAATGATAATGGCAAACCTTGCCTCAGGAAGTCAGACACTCCGTAGAATACTGAGGTTGACTGCGATGTCCTGCAATTGATAGCACACCCACGCAGACACACACGCATACACACACACGTGCACCTGACTGTCGTTTGTATATAATGACAATTGCAAACTTGCCCAGCACACACGAAACTCAAAAGAATGTTGAGGTTGACTGTGATGTCCTGTAATTGATAGCACACACACACACACAAATACTCGACAGTACACCCACGCACGCACACACGTATTCAGTATTATTTCATGAGAGAGAGGGGAGAGAGAGAGAGAGAGGGGAGAGAGAGAGAGAGAGAGAGAGAGAGAGAGAGAGAGAGAGAGAGAGAGAGAGAGAGAGAGATTTACATCAAATAGATAATACATATTTTCATTGCATGTTTGACCATAGGTCGCCTAGTCGTCAATGGTAATTACCTTTAGGTTCTTATCTAGCGGTTATCAGTAAATGTTGGCCGCGGCTATTGTGATACCCCTCGGCTGTGGTCTGTGAAGCGCTAGGCCTGACTGGTATCATTTAATCTCGTACGGTCGTTGGTGGTCATTGTATTTTTCTCGAGGGGTGTGCTCGGTGAAGCGATATGCTTGACCGGTATCGGAAAATCTCGTGGTCACTGTCTATTGTGTGTGCTCTTTACCTGGTGGCACAGGTTTCTTTACCTGGTCGCGTAGGTAAACAGACATTCAAGGGAGGTCAGCACTTAAAATGGGAAACAATTCTGCTTTGAGCCAAGGGCTCCGATTTATTTCCCTTGGAATATTTGTATAATTAAGGGGTATAACTTTGATGCTTAATAATATTACATATTATAATGTATATCTCGGGAAATTATGGCTTATTTTAAATAGGGATTAGATTTTTATATTGACGTAACTATTCTCTAGTATACATACAAGAAATTTTGGCGTTATTACATGTGTAAGGGTTAATTTTTAATAAAATTTCTTTGTCTGGTATATTCATAAGCAGATTTTCATCAAACGCGTAGAGGCTATACATGGGTAAGGAAACATGTCGAATTAGCATTCTGAGCCGTGCAAAGGTTTATTCATCCAATCCATAAAAGATATGTTCTCGGGTTAGCTCGAGAGATGAAATAAATCATTGTCATATTGACTTCAGTCTTCTTCATCGAAGGGTCTAGACTGGGGTTCGATCACCCACACCCGCGGTTCCCCCACACCCGCCCGGTCGGAACTCGCGCCGACGTCCACTCGGATCGGTTCGGTTCGCACCGGTTCGCGCCGGTTCGGGTACGGGGGACCTGGATAGGGGGACCTGGGTAGGGGGTAGCCATGGACCGGAAGTAGTCACCACGACAACCGGAAGTGACAACCGGAAGTGGTCATCCAAACCCAAGAAAAACACCCGCCAAGATCAAAATATCTGGGTCGATGGTGGGCCGGTTTTGTGACGAAACAAGATGGCGGGATAACCCCGTATAGAAGGATTTATCGGGGGTTTGAAACCCCAAATGCTAAGTCATTACAACATCCCATACTACTGGAGGATGGAGGGCTATCTTCAATAAAGTTGATTAAAAACACCACGGAAAAAGGTTTTAAAAGGGAGTTCATCATCATCATCATCATCATCATCATCATCATCATCATCATCATCATCATCATCATCATCATCATCATCATCATCATCATCATCATCATCATCATCATCATCATCATCATCATCATCATCATCATCATCATCATCATCATCAACATCATCATCAACATCATCATCATCATCATCAACATCATCATCATCATCAAGTGAACTGTCAGCTGCGCGTAGGCGTTCATGTCTCTCCACAGATCGCGGTCCTTGGTAATCTGGATTAACTATTCTGATGATATTCCTCCTTGCCACTGTCTCAGGGCATCTAACATAATCTAGAGCAGTGGTTCTCAACCTTTTTTTTTTTTGGCCTGTGCCTCCCTTCACCATATTTTCAGAACGTCTTTCACCTTCCCCCTTTCGTATTTCCTACCTAAAAATTTTGCCCGTACCCCCCCCCCCTTTCACCATATTTTCAGAACGTCATCCCCCCTTTCGTATTTTCTACCTACACCCCCCCCCCTTTTTTTTTACAAAGTATACGTAATAATGGAAGCTACATTTAATAGCACATACTAAAACAAGACTAGACGTCCACATAAAACTTGATTTGTGGGTCTACTTTATAAAATGGATTTTAGAAGGGTGAGACGTACAGAACCGTAAAGTATGAAGGGAAAAACAATGTCAAGTAATTGGTTCTTGCATTAACGCGTTGAAATAATCTTAATTCCCCCTCCCCTCCCCTGGAAACACTAAAATTCCCTCCTGGGGGGATTCCCCACCGGTTGAGAACCACTGATCTAGGGGGTCCATCTAGAGGGTCATTGGGGGAAGATCATTGATAGAAGCGACAAGGAAAGAAAGAGGGAAATGATGCTGGACGGACTGAGATGTTGGCATGTGTGGTTATCGTCACCAATATACCTTCATTTGTACACGTTCGTGCACCTAGATAAATATACCTTTATGTGTACACTTTCCTACACATAGATAAATATCCCTTTATTTGTACACATTCCTACACATAGATAAAAAATACCCTCATATGTACACTTTCGTACACTTATATAAATATACCTTCATTTGTTTTCTTTCCCACACACAGATAAAGAGGCCAAGGGAAGAAGTTAAATAAAACAAACAAAAGCAATCAATGAAAAAGTCGACAACACAATAAGTTAATGGCCTGCAAATAATCACTATTCTTCTCAACAGCTGTCGCACAT
Organism: Cepaea nemoralis; assembly: GCA_014155875.1. Classification (NCBI taxonomy): domain Eukaryota; kingdom Metazoa; phylum Mollusca; class Gastropoda; order Stylommatophora; family Helicidae; genus Cepaea; species Cepaea nemoralis. The sequence goes on along the minus strand of JACEFZ010025977.1, from coordinate 34,884 downwards.
TTATGGCATCTGCGTCAGCCATTAAGTTGTTCAATACCTAATGGGTTCTTTGCCTCAAACGGAAACATTTCCCATTACCTGCAGCTACGCAACCCCAAAAACAGCAAACAACAACAACACCATCTACAACAACAACAGGTGGAATCCACTTCTACATTAGTCTGGTTTAGTTAATAACAATAACTCGTTGATTAAACTATTTTTGTCACACTCAACGTATCACGTGTAATGGTCTTCTGTCCATGTGTTCAAAGAATTTCAAACTTTACAGTTTTTTATCCGAAAATGTTCTGTTTTAAGAACTCCGTACCTCCAGCGACGACTCCCAAGGATCTCCGACAAAACTCGTAAACCGACCGAAAGTGTCTGGAAACAAACCCCCGACCTTCAGAGAACGAGGCAGGTGGTTTAACTACTTCACCACGTCAATCCTCGTGTTTCCAGCAACATATCCTGTGTTATTATATCTTCTAAGTTTGGTCTCAGCACTCTGTAGACTTCTGGATAGATATTTTGAAATGGACAAGAATTGTTTCTAAAATAAAGAATTGTTTACCGCCTGTTATTATTTATGTCTGTTCTTCCATTTTAGGTTTCTCTTAATATAATCAATATATTAATCAGTCATATAGTAGCATATAGTGCAGCATTTAGTTGATGCAGTTATTGCAAACAGTGAACAGTTAGGATTAGAATTAAATTGTAAGAAAACAGAGATTATTGTCATCTCTAGAAGAAAGAAATACCACAATTTAACATTCAAAGTAGGAACATTCTGAAACAAGATAATCTGTACAATTATCTTTGAACAATCATAACATCTGATGGAAGGTGCCTCGAAGAGACTACAGCAAGAATCGCTTTGGCAAAGTAACATTTTGTAAGATGGAAAACATACTCACCAATAAAATTATTTAAGTTGCAATTGGAAAAAGAGTGTCGAAAAGCTATTTGATGTATTGATAATAAACAGGCAAGCTGGGAAACATATAATGGCAGTGGACTTGTGGTTCCTGAAAAAAATGGCGAGTTCTGCAAGAAGGAAATGAAACCGTAAATTGATTTTAGAAATTAGACGTCGACAGTCAAGAATGTTTGGACACGTTATGGGAAGAAATGAACTAGAAAACTAAGTAACAACTGGCAAGATTCATGGGAAAAGAGCAAAGGGATTTACTGCCGACCGATAAATACCTGGATGGTTTGGCTATTTGGCATAATTTAGACAAGAACTTGGCCCTGTCCATGACTTTGGTGATCGTGTGGAATGACGAACCATGACCGCCCACACTTATCGGCATGGCATGTGATAGTGGGAGGCCGCCATGGTTAAAGGAGTATGTCTTTGCGTGTTTTTCTGTCCGTTTCTTCTAATGGTTTTAGCGTAGTGTTATCTATTTATCTATTGCAAACAAAGCTGAATGTCTACAAAACAGTTGTATTATCCACACTGCTATATGCTTGTGAAACCTGGACTGTTTACCAGCGACACGCTAGGAAATTAAACCATTTCCACACAGTCTGCCTTAGGAAGCTATTGAAGATTATATGGCAAGACACTATCCCAGACACTGAAGTTCTAGAAAGAGTGTCCATGCCCAGTATCCATACTCTACTGATGAAGAATTAGATTTGCTGGGCTGGTCACTTGACTCGCATGCCACATCACAGGCTCCCTAAATGAATTTTTTTTTTTTTTCAGCGAGCTGCATTGTGGTAAACGCTCCCAATGCGGCCAGAGAAAACGCTTTAAAGACACTCTGAAAATCTCACTGAAAGCTTTTGGGATTCATCATGACATCTGGGAGACTACTACCAAAGACCGAAATTCGTGGCGTACATCATTACACAAAAGTGCAGTCACTTGTGAAGCAACCAGGACTGCATGGGCTGTGAAGAAAAGGCTGCACAGAAACACCACTGCAGGAGATCCTCCTCCTGGAAATTCAAATATTGTATGCCCACATTTTCAAAGAACATTTCGAGCCAAAATATGGCTTTTCAGCCATCTTATAACTCACTGCTCCATATTTTCAAGCTCACTGGATGAAATGAATGGTCATCACAATTCTTGATGGACAAAACTTCTCTTTGTCATATATGTAGAGATGGATAGTTATGACTTAAATAAACAACACACTGGATGGAGAATACGGTACACACACACATCGTGATTGTAACAGACTCAGAAAGCATGCTGAGGAAGGTGAGGACAGGCATGAACAGTCGGATAGATTGGCTGGGTCTGCAAAACGTGATGGAATATTGATGCATGACAGGCAGACGTGGTTGCGACCTTGTGGGAGCACGTGTACACCTCGGAGGAGGCAAATGGATTACCATGGTCTGGCAAGAATGAGGCAGCGAGGAGTGACGAGGGGTTCTGGCCGACGCTCGACGCTTAGAGGAAAGGCGAGACGGACATATAATCAGACTGCTACAGGCACTATTGGTGTTGGAACTCTTTGCTGGCTGCTGAGGATGGGTACAGAGCGCCTATGAGAATGCCTCGAATGCTGTGATGACGGTTCTTAAATCAATCGATCAATCAATCAACCAATCAATCAGTCAGTCAATCGATCAATCAATCATAAATAACACACATTCAGTAAACAGAAAGGCTTTGAAGTGAAATATTCATAGTAGGAATATAAGTCATGATTTGTGGCTGAGCTAAAAACCTCTAAACGATTTCAAACTTCGCTTTGATCAACCCCACAAGGCGATTTAATCCAAAATGTTCATGAAAAACGGCACGACACCTGGATGTTTGTTCTCTTCTGGGAACTTTCATGAGTAATCTAAGGGAGATAATAGGATAAAATATATCTTATATATCTTAGTTTAAACTTTCACTTCCCTTACTGTCATACCAGGGTCACAGGATAAGACATCGATTCAAATAGCATAACAGAACACCGTACTATTGCACACCATCTATTCTCACAGAATCACGTTTCATAACTTCTCATTATTATTAAGTCAATATATCACTCTTCGTTAAAACGTTTCTAAGTAAACAATGTGAAACTAATCTAACTACAGTCAACTATCCGTTTCGGCAGAGTGAATACTGTCATAATTATTTTGCATATCTTTTACAGGACATCGCTGTCAGCATCAGCATCTGTCAGCTGATTGTTGATTTCTTAGGAAGATTGCGCTCAGTAGCTTGCCATTGCTTTCTGAGTGACCGGCTCACATACCCCAAGTGTTACCGGGAGAGAACCGCTTCCATTTGTCGCGCAACGTCACGTTACTTACGAGAGTATACGAGATTACGGAGAAAGTCGTGTAACCTCTAGACCAGGGATCCGGCCAAATACTGTCATAGCCATTCTTAATCTTCCGACCTGTCCAACATGGATCACTGTCGAATCCTAAAAGACGCTTCAAGGAGACCCTCGTCTTCTCGCCTGACACCAGCTTGCTTTTCCCATACGAAGCGTGAATCTATGGATTGAGTCGACTTTCACGCTAAAATGCGTGGAGCTATGCACTCTACACTCCTGAACTGGGTCATGGCAACCACTAAGATCTTGTTGATCTTTCCAGGTTATTTTTTTATGCCGTTCTGCTTTCTCAGCTATATATTCTACACCTTGAGAGACTTGATCGTTGCAGTACAGCTGACCTTTAACGGTGTTTACATGAGTCCATTCAATCCACTGTATCCTGGTCCTAGAGCTTTTCATAAAAATTCAAAGAGGATGATTCCTGTTACACGTCATGCTGTTTTTTTGATGCCCTCTTTGCGCTTTTGTACTCATACAATATATGATCTGTGCGTCAGATTTGAAGAGACCGCTCTTTTGTTGGAGATTCAAGGAACCGAATTCACCAACAGGATCTTACCGTGCAATGTACAATGCGGTTACAGTTATTTACCGGTGACATGCACCCACATATCCAAATTTCCCGTCTGTTGGCAATTTTTACGGATCGTTGGGTTTGTAAACACGGATTCAAACGCGAAAGAAGCTGAATGTTGTAATAGCTCTCGCTTGGTTTGGTTTGGTTTGAATGGTTTGGTTTGAATGTTTTAGTTTGAATGGTTTGGTTTGAATGGTTTGATTTGTATGGTTTGGTATGAATGAATTGATATTAACGGTTTCGTTTGAATGGTTTAGTTTATAAATGATAACTTTCATAACAAATGGTTTATGTTGAATAGTTTAGTCTATAAATGATCACTTTCATAACAAATGGTTTAGTTTATAAATGATCACATTCATAACCAATGGTTTAGTTTACAACGGATAATTTTCATAACAAATGATTCAGTTTGAATAGTTTAGTTTATTAATGATCACTTCCATAAAAAAAAGTGACACATCTGAAAGTGGAAAGCCACTGTGGCGAAGTGGCCCAGTCCTCATGGGGACCGATCTGCATCGGGGCTTATTCCACGTTTTAATAATGATTTGGGCTCTCGGGTTGATCCAGCCTCAAACGGATACAAAGATTTTGGCCTCAGGTTTATCCAGCCTCAAATGGATACAAAGATGTGTGGGATCTCAGGTTGATCCACCGCCTCAAATGGATACAAAGATTTGTGGGATCTCAGGTTGATCCAGCCCCAAATGGATACAAAGGTTTGGGCTGTCAGATTTATCCAGCCTTAAATGGATACAAAGATTTGTGGGATCTCACGTTGACCCAGCCTTAAATGGATACAAGATTTGTGAGATCTCAGGTTGATCCAGCCTTAAATGGATACAAAGATTTGGGCTGTCAGGTTGATCCAGCCTTAAATGGATACAAAGATTTTGGCTGTCAGGTTGATCCGGCCTCAAATGGATACAAAGATTTGGGGGATCTCAGGTTGATCCAGCCTCAAATGGATACAAAGATTTTGGCTCTCAGTTTGATCCAGCCTCAAATGGATACAAAGATTTGGGGGATCTCAGGTTGATCCAGCCTCAAATGGATACAAAGATTTTGGCTCTCAGTTTGATCCAGTCTCAAATGGATACAAAGATTTGGGGGATCTCAGGTTGATCCAGCCTCAAATGGATACAAAGATTTTGGCTCTCAGTTTGATCCAGCCTCAAATGGATACAAAGATTTGGGGGATCTCAGGTTGATCCAGCCTCAAATGGATACAAAGATTTTGGCTCTCAGTTTGATCCAGTCTCAAATGGATACAAAGATTTTGGCTCTCAGGTTGGTCCAGTCTCAAATGGATACAAAAGTTACTGTGGAAGTAAGAGCGGCAAATGTAATGCCCGACGACATCACCCACTGATATTCCGAGTGTTATATAAAAATATGGGTGTAGCATCATATACCCAACCAACGTAACGCTTGTACAAGGGTATTTTACTTCAATAACACCAGAAAGTGCCCTCGCCTCCTTTCATCTTTCACACAATGGGACAGCGCACAACATGCATACCCCCAACTACTACTGGCACCTTGCACTCCTGACCGACTACAGTTTTTTTCGTTTTTTAAAGTTGCATATCCCTTACAGGACGTTGCAGTCAACACCAGCATTTTTCAGCTGCTGTTGATGTACTAGGCAATATTATGCTCAATAGTTTGCCATTGCTTTCTGAGCGACCGGCTCACAAATCCCCGTAAGTAACCAAAGCGGCGCGATCCGCTACCGAATCTCTCGTGGCTGTGTTACTCACGAGAATATACGGGGTTACGGAGAAATACTTTAACGTCTACGGCAGGGAGACCAGCCGACTATAGTTATTGTGCTTTAAAAAACAAACAAGGCATTATAACCTCTCCATAGCACTAAGCCAGGGCTGACTTGTAGAGATCATGTGTTGTCCGTGCAGCATGGTCCCTCTCTCGGCCTGCCTAGTCTATTCCATGGGAAAGGGAACACCAATACATCTGGAACACCCGTACCACCAGTTAGGTTCCTAATGTGTGTTTTTGCTAGAACCAAACTTGGCTGGTGTGGGTGTTATACTGACCAAGGCATGAGCACAGTCGAGGGGAGGGTTTGATGTCAGCTCTCGAGGTTCGCTATATGAGGAAAGACTGGCCAGCAAGTATCCGTGAACAGAAGTCTGAAAATGAAATGCTCGTGGCGCTTCCCAAACCCACAACAGAGAACAGCAACGGGATTCCAGAAGTGGAAAATATCTGAGAATGAAACAACACGCAAAATTAAGTCCATCGCTACTATAAATAGTGTGTATGGACTACGCTTGAGTTCAAAGCGAGCGAGTGAAATAAAAAAAAAAATCTACAGTTGATGGCTGAAATAAAGAAGTGGCAAGTGAAATACCGGGCGTTTGTAACGTCTCACTACACTTTGTATGTAGAACAATTTTGACAAAAAGAATTCAGCACCAAATATGTGCTCCACAGTCCATCGTGAAGCAATATGCAACGAATGGCAGTCGTCTGCTAGAGTAATTCTTTGCACTCCAAACAGAATGGTGTTATCAACAAAATGAAGAGACGTGTATTTCATGTCATGAAGCCCGTGGTGAACATTTTTAACACCTGTTATAATGAATAATTCATTGGCACCTTACAGCTTCCCCAACACAGCGTTAGACTATAGCAGTGACTATTATAACTAATTTAATGCATTTTTAGCACATTTGATGACGTCATGCACTTCACTTTTCGAATTGTTCTGCATACATGGTGTAGTGATACTTTACAAACACCCTGTATTTCGGCCACGTTAAAAGACATAACACTCTTATAAAAACCATACTGGATGGTAAGGTTGAAGCAAGACCGGCTACAGCGCCATCTTTGATCGGCTTTAGTCACGCGATTGTAGACTTACATATGTCATCGAGTGCGACGCCATCTTTAACTGGTTTTAGTCACGTGTTTCGATTGTATACCTTAGACATATGCTTGGAAGCATCACCATATTTGATCGGTTGTATCGTTACGTTGTCATTACGCTCTGAGTCAACCTCCAGTTTTTCCCCAAAGACATGTCTGAACACGTTCACGTACGTTCACTCCGCTGGCATAGCCCTGTGGTGAGTCACCTTCAGCTGCTGATGATGCTGCTGTTGATGATGCTGATGATAGTGATTTTGTTGATGGAGCTGGATGATGCTGATGCTTGTAATCTTGGTGACAGACACTACAGATGATCATGGGTACCGGTTGGTCAGAAAGATATCGGCACGCTTGCCCAAGAAGCATGAATGCTAGGCCTGACTGCGACGTCGTGTAAATGCAATCCATTACAACTTGGCTGTAGTATGTAATAGACAGACACAACTATAGTACGAGGGCTAGTTTTGGTTGAGAGCTGACACCCATTATTGAAGTTTCCTACGAGCGCGCACATGCGAGCGCTTTCAAGCACAAAACTCACGCGCGTATTTCCCCCACAGCGCCTCTTGACCCACCCATCCTTTTACTACCGGCAAACCTCTTCTTCACACACTCCACAGCCACTCCCCAAATATTGAAGTTTTCCTACGAACGCGCACATGCGCGCGCACGTACATGCGCGCGCACACGCACGCAAACACTCACGCACGGATGAGCGCTTACACACACACACACAGAGCTGTCCTGCTGGTACACAGACATCAATCAATGTTGGTGCTGTTTGCAGCGTCTTGTAAATGCATTGTATAAAGAATGTTGGGACAGACTGTGACGTCCTGTAATAGATAGACAAGTAGCTGTTGATACACCCTCTTCATACGCCCCTGACCTGATTGATGTTAATTCAAAAAGAGAAGCGCAAACTTGCCCGGGGTCAGTTGACAATCCAAAGAATGTTGAGGTTGACTGTGATGTCCTGTGATTGATAGCACACCCACGCACGCACACACGCCTACATGTGCGCGCACACATGTGCACAGAGTTCCTAATGGTCCACGCATACCAATCAATGTTGGGGTTGTCTGAACGTTCTGTAAATGCATTGCATAAACAATGTTGGGGTTGACTGCGACATCATGTAATTGATAGGACACACACACACACACACACATGCTCACCCGACAGTACACCCACGCTTTGGGCGTGAAATAACATGGTGCATCATGGTGGCACACGACCAATCAATCAATGTTGGGGCTGCATGCAACGCCATGTAATTGATAGCACAACCACACACACACACACACACACACACACACACACACACACACATGCACGCACGCACGTGACATGATTATCGATCGTCCATAATGATAATGGCAAACCTTGCCTCAGGAAGTCAGACACTCCGTAGAATACTGAGGTTGACTGCGATGTCCTGCAATTGATAGCACACCCACGCAGACACACACGCATACACACACACGTGCACCTGACTGTCGTTTGTATATAATGACAATTGCAAACTTGCCCAGCACACACGAAACTCAAAAGAATGTTGAGGTTGACTGTGATGTCCTGTAATTGATAGCACACACACACACACAAATACTCGACAGTACACCCACGCACGCACACACGTATTCAGTATTATTTCATGAGAGAGAAGTGAGAGAGAGGAGAGAGACGAGAGGAGAGAGAGGGAGAGAGAGAGAGAGAGATGAGAGATGAGAGAGAGAGAGAGAGAGAGAGATTTACAGCAAATAGAAAAATACATATTTGCACTGCATATTTGACCATAGCTCGCTAGTCGTCAATGGTAATTACCTTCAGGTTCTTATCTAGCGGTTATCAGTAATCGCTTGGCCGCGGCTATTGTGATACCCCTCGGCTGTGGTCGGTGAAGCGTATCCGCTTGACTGGTATCGTTTAATCTCGTACGAGTCGTCGCTGTCCTTGTATTTTTCTCGCGGGGTGTGCTCGGTGAAGCGATATGGTTGACCGGTATCGGAAAATCTCGTGGTCGCTGTCTATTGTGTGTGCTCTTTACCTGGTGGCGCCGGTTTCTTTACCTGGTCGCGTAGGTAAACAGACATTCAAGGGAGGTCAGCACTTAAAATTGGGAAACAATTCTGCTTTGAGCCAAGGGCTCCGATTTATTTCCCTTGGAATATTTTTATAATTAAGGGGTATAACTTTGATGTTTAATAATATTACATATTATAATGTATATCTCGGGAAATTATGGCTTATGTTAAATAGGGATTAGATTTTTATATTGACGTACTATTCTCTAGTATACATACAAGAAATTTTGGCGTTATTACATGTGTAAGGGTTAATTTTTAATAAAATTTCTTTGACTGGTATATTCATAAAGCAGATTTTCATCAAACGCGTAGAGGCTATACATGGGTAAGGAAACATGTCGAATTAGCATTCTGAGCCGTGCAAAAGTTTATTCATCCAATCCATAAAAGATGGGTTCTCGGGTTAGCTCGAGAGATGAAATAAATCATTGTCATATGACTTCAGTCTTCTTCATCGAAGGGTCTAGACTGGGGTTCGATCACCCACACCCGCGGTTCCCCACACCCGCCCGGTCGGAACTCGCGCCGACGTCCACTCGGATCGGTTCGGTTCGCACCGGTTCGCGCCGGTTCGGGTACGGGGGACCTGGATAGGGGGACCTGGGTAGGGGGTAGCCATGGACCGGAAGTAGTCACCACGACAACCGGAAGTGACAACCGGAAGTGGTCATCCAAACCCAAGAAAAACACCCGCCAAGATCAAAATATCTGGGTCGATGGTGGGCCGGTTTTGTGACGAAACAAGATGGCGGGATAACCCCGTATAGAAGGATTTATCGGGGGTTTGAAACCCCAAATGCTAAGTCATTACAACATCCCATACTACTGGAGGATGGAGGGCTATCTTCAATAAAGTTGATTAAAAACACCACGGAAAAAGGTTTTAAAAGGGAGTTCATCATCATCATCATCATCATCATCATCATCATCATCATCATCATCATCATCATCATCATCATCATCATCATCATCATCATCATCATCATCATCATCATCATCATCATCATCATCATCATCATCATCATCATCATCATCATCATCATCATCATCATCATCATCATCATCATCATCATCATCATCATCATCAAGTGAACTGTCAGCTGGCATAGGCGTTCATGTCTCCCACAGATCGCGGTCCTTGGTAATCTGGATTAACTCTTCTGATGATATTCCTCCTTGCCACTGTCTCAGGGCATCTAGCATAATCTAGAGCAGTGATCCTCAACCTTTTTTTTTATGGCCCGTGCCCCCTTTCACCATACTTTCAGAACGTCATTCCCCCTCCCCCTATCGTATTTCCGGCCTAAAAATTTTGCCCGTGCCCCCCCCCCTTTCACCATATTTTCAGAACGTCATCTCCCCCCCCCCCCCCTCTTTCGTATTTCCTACCTAAAAATCCCCCCCCCTTTTTACGCAGTATACGTAATAATGGAAGCTACATTTAATAGCACATACTAAAACAAGTCTAGACGTCCACATAAAACGTAATTTGTGGGTCTACTTACTTTATAAAATGAATTTTAGAAGGTTGAGACGTACAGAACCGTAAAGTATGAAGGGAAAAACAATATCAAGTAATTGGTTCTTGTATTAACGCTATCTTGAAATCATCTTAATTTCCCCCCCCCCTCCCCTGGAAACACTGAAATTTCCCCCGGGGGGGGGGGGGGGGGGTTGGAGTGGAATTCCCCACCGGTTGAGAACCACTGATTTAGAGGGTCCATCTAGAGGGTCATTGGAGAAAGATCATTGATGGAAGCGACAAGGCAAGAACGAGGCAAATGATGCTGGACGGACTGAGATGTTGGCATGGGTGGTTATCGTCACCAATATACCTTCATTTCTACACGTTCGTACACCTACATAAATATACCTTTATGTGTACACTTTCCAACACATAGATAAATATACATTTATTTGTACACATTCCTACACATAGATAAAAAAAAATACCCTCATATGTACACTTTCGTACACTTATATAAATATACCTTCATGTGTTTACTTTCCCACACACAGATAAAGAGGCCAAGGGAAGAAGTTAAATAAAACAAACAAAAGCAATCAATGAAAAAGTCGACAACACAATAAGTTAATGGCCTGCAAATAATCACTATTCTTCTCAACAGCTGTCGCACATTTATGGCATCTGCGACAGCCATTAAGTTGTTCAATACCTAATGGGTTCTCTGCCTCAAACGGAAACATTTCCCATTACCTGCTGCTACACAACCCCAAAAACAGCAAGTAACAACAACACCATCTACAACAACAACAGGTGGAATCCACTTCTACATTAGTCTGGTTTAGTTAATAACAATAACTCGTTGATTAAACTATTTTTGTCACACTCAACGCATCACGTGTAATGGTCTTCTGTCCATGTGTTCAAAGAGTTTCAAACATTACAGTGTTTTATCCGAAATGGTTCTGTTTTAAGAACTCCGTACCTTCAGCATCGACTCCCAAGGATCTCCGACAAAACTGCTCTCGTAAACCGACCGAAAGTGTCTGGAAACGAACCCCCGACCTTCAGAGAACGAGGCAGGTGGTTTAACTACTTCACGACGTCAATCCTCGTGTTTCCAGCAACATATCCTGTGTTATTATATCTTCTAAGTTTGGTCTCAGCACACTTTAGGCTTCTGGATAGATATTTTGAAATGGACAAGAATTTTTCTAAATAAAGAATTGTTTACCGCCTGTTATTATTTATGTCTGTTCTTCCATTTTAGATTTCTCTTAATATAATCAATATATTAATCAGTCATATAGTAGCATATAGAGCAGCATTTAGTTGATGCAGTTATTGCAAACAGTGAACAGTTAGGATTAGAATTAAATTGTAAGAAAACAGAGATTATTGTCATCTCTAGAAGAAAGAAATACCACAATTTAACATTCAAAGTAGGTACATTCTGAAACAAATAATCTGTACAATTATCTTTGAACAATCTTAACATCTGAAGGAAGGTGCCTCGAAGAGACTACGGCAAGAATCGCGTTGGCAAAGTAACATTTTGTAAGATGGAAAACATACTCACCAATAAAATTATGTAAATTGCAATAGGAAAAAGAGTGTCGAAAAGCTATGTGATGTATTGATAATAAGCAGGCAAGCTGAGAAACATATAATGGCAGTGGACATGTGGTTCCTGAGAAAAATGGCGAGTTCTACAAGAAAGAAATGAAACCGTAAATTGATTTTAGAAATTAGGCGTCGACAGTCAAGAATGTTTGGACACGTTATGGGAAGAAATAAACTGAAAAACTAAGTAACAACTGGCAAGATTTATGGGAAAAGAGCAAAGGGAATACTGCCGACAGATAAATACCTAGAGGATTTGGCCATCTGGCATAATTTAGACAAGAACTCGGCCCTCTCCATGACTTTGGTGATCCTGTGGAATGACGAACCATGACCACCCACACTTATCGGCATGGCATGTGATAGTGGGAGGCCGCAATGGTTAAAGGAGTATGTCTTTACGTGTTTTTCTGTCCGTTTCTTCTAATTGTTTTATCGTAGTGTTATCTCTTGCAAACAAAGCTAAATGTCTACAAAACAGTTGTATTATTCACACTGCTATATGCTTGTGAAACCTGAACTGTTTATCAGCGACACGCTAGGAAATTAAACCACTTCCATACAGTCTGCCTTAAGAAGCTATTGAAGATTAAATGGCAAGACAATATCCCAGACACTGAAGTTCTAGAAAGAGCTTCTATGCCCAGTATCCATACTCTACTGATGAAGAATTAGATTTGCTGGGCTGGTCACTTAACTCGCATGCCAGATCACAGGCTCCCTAAACGATTTTTTTTTTCTCAGCGAGCTGCATTGTGGTAAACGCTCCCAATGCGGCCAGAGAAAACGCTTTAAAGATACTCTGAAAATCTTACTGAAAGTTTTTGGGATTCATCATTACACCTGGGAGACTGCTACCAAAGACCGAAATTCGTGGCGTACATCATAACGCAAAAGTGCAGTCACCTGTGAAGCAGCCAGGCCTGCATGAGATGTGAAGAAAAGGCTGGACAGAAAAACCACTGCAGGAGATCCTCCTTCTGGAAATTCAGGCATTGTTTGCCCACATTTTCAAAGAACATTTCGAGCCAAAATATGGCTTATCGGCCATCTTAGAACTCACTGCTCCATATTTTTAAGCCCACTGGATGAATGAATGGTCATCATAATTCTTGATGGACAAAACTTCTCTTTGTCATATATGTAGAGATGGATAGTTATGACTTAAATAAACAACACACTGGATGGAGAATACGGTACACACACACATCGTGATTGTAACAGACTCAGAAAGCATGCTGAGGAAGGTGAGGACAGGCATGAACAGTCGGATAGATTGGCTGGGTCTGCAAAACGTGATGGAATATTGATGCATGACAGGGCAGACGTGGTTGCGGCCTTGTGGGAGCACGTGCACACCTCGGAGGAGGAAATGGATTACCATGGTCTGGCAAGAATGAGGCAGCGAGGAGTGACGAGGGGTTCTGGCCGACGCTCGACGCTTAGAGGAAAGGCGAGACGAACATATAATCAAACTGCTACAGGCACTATTGGTGTTGGAACTCTTTGCTGGCTGCTGAGGATGGGTACAGAGCGCCTATGAGAATGCCTCGAATGCTGTGATGACGGTTCTTAAATCAATCGATCAATCAATCAATCAATCAGTCAGTCAGTCAATCAATCAATTAATCATAAATAACACACATTCAGTAAACAGAAAGGCTTTGAAGTGAAATATTCATAGTAGGAATATAAGTCATGATTTGTGGCTTAGCTAAACACCTCTAAACGATTTCAAACTTGGCTTTGATCAACCCCACAAGGCGATTGAATCCAAAATGTTCATGAAAAACGGCATGACACCTGGATGTTTGTTCTCTTCTGGGAACTTTCATGAGTAATCTAAGGGAGATAATATGATAAAATATATCTTATGTATCTTAGTTTAAACTTTCAGTTCCCTTACTGTCATACCAGGATCACCGGATAAGACATCGATTCAAATAGCATAACAGAACACCGTACTATTGCACACCATCTATTCTCACAGAATCACATTTCATAACTTCTCATTATTATTAAGTCAATATATCACTCTTCGTTAAAACGCTTCTAAGTAAACAATGTCAAACTAACCTAACTACAGTCAACTATCCGTTTCGGCAGAGTGAATACTGTCATAAATATTTTGCATATCTTTTACAGGACATCGCTGTCAGCATCAGCATCTTTCAGCTGATTGTTGATTTCTTTGCAAGATTGCGCTCAGTAGCTTGCCATTGCTTTCTGAGTGACCGGCTCACATACCCCAAGTGTTACCGGGAGAGAACCGCTTCCATTTGTCGCGCAACGTCACGTTACTTACGAGAGTATACGAGATTACGGAGAAAGTCGTGTAACCTCTAGACCAGGGATCCGGCCAAATACTGTCATAGCCATTCTTAATCTTCCGACCTGTCTAACATGGATCACTGTCGAATCCTAAAAGACCCTTCAAGGAGACCCTCGTCTTCTCGCCTGCCACCTGCTTGCTTTTCCCATACGAAGCATGAATCTATGGATTGAGTCGACTTTCACGCTAAAATGCGTGGAGCTATGCACTCTACACTCCTGAACTGGGTCATGGCAACCACGAAGATCTTGTTGATCTTTCCAGGTTATTTTTTTATGCCGTTCTGCTTTCTCAGCTATATATTCTACACCTTGAGAGACTTGATCGTTGCAGTACAGCTGACCTTTAACGGTGTTTACATGAGTCCATTCAATCCACTGTATCCTGGTCCTAGAGCTTTTTCATAAAAACTCAAAGAGGATGATTCCTGTTACACGTCATGCTGTTTTTTGATGCCCTCTTTGCGCTTTTGTACTCATACAATATATGATCTGTGCGTCAGATTTGAAGAGACCGCTCTTTTGTTGGAGATTCAAGGAACCGAATTCACCAACAGGATCTTACCGTGCAATGCGGTTACAGTTATTTACCGGTGACATGCACCCACATATCCAAATTTCCCGTCTGTTGGCAATTTTTACGGATCGTTGGGTTTGTAAACACGGATTTAAACGAGAAAGAAGCTGAATGTTGTAATAGCTCTCGCTTGGTTTGGTTTGGTTTGAATGGTTTGGTTTGAATGGTTTGATTTGTATGGTTTGGTATGAATGAATTGATATTAACGGTTTCGTTTGAATGGTTTAGTTTATAAATGAAAACTTTCATAACAAATGGTTTATGTTGAATAGTTTAATCTATAAATGATCACTTTCATAACAAATGGTTTAGTTTATAAATGATCACATTCATAACCAATGGTTTAGTTTACAAAGGATCATTTTCATAACAAATGATTCAGTTTGAATAGTTTAGTTTATTAATGATCACTTCCATAAAAAAGTGACACATCTGAAAGTGGAAAGCCACTGTGGCGAAGTGGCCCAGTCCTCATGGGGACCGATCTGCATCGGGGCTTATTCCACTTTTTAATAATGATTTGGGCTCTCGGGTTGATCCAGCTTCAAACGGATACAAAGATTTTGGCCTCAGGTTTATCCAGCCTCAAATGGATACAAAGATTTGTGGGATCTCAGGTTGATCCACCGCCTCAAATGGATACAAAGATTTGTGGGACACATAAACACACACACACACACGTATGTCATGATGGTACACGCGCAACCAAACAATGTTGGGGTGACTGCGACGTCCTGTAATTGATATCACACACACACACACACGCGCGCGCACACACACATACATACACGGATGTCATGATGGCACACGAGCACCAATCAATGTTGGGGCTGTCTGCAACGTACTGTAAATGCATTGCATAAACAATGTTGGGGCTGACTGCGATGTCCTGTAATAGATAGACAACTAGTTTTTGATACACCCTCTTCACACGCACATGACCTGACTGGCGGTCATTCACAATGACAATTGCAAACTTGCCCCATTAAGGCTGACAATCAATAGAATATTGAGGTTGACTGCGACGTCCGGTAATTGATAGCACACACGCACGCGCGCATGCGCGCAGGCACACACATACACACACACGGATGAATTGATGGCACACGTGCAACCAATCAATTTTGGGACTGTCTGCACCGTCCAGTAAATGTGTGACATAATCACCAACCATCATTTTACAGTGCGTCAACATTTTCGCACCAACTACAGAGAACATCATACAATTGACCGCACCATTGAGAATCGAACACAACTTGACACTCGAGATAGACAAATGTCGGCTATTTTTGGAAATTACAGCGTCTACAACTAAGCATATTAGTGGAAGGCGCGGGTCACGTGCTATACCTTTGACCTGCGAAAGCGTTCATTTCTGAAAACCCGCGCACTTCTCAATCTTCAGCCCTGACAACCAGTCAAAGAGCGAAAGTGACCTGAATTTTACATTAAAGAACGGCAATTTGATCCGAAACCCTAGGTAAGCTTGTGAATCCTCAGGACAATGTGATACACAGATATGTGTAACAGAGGTATCCAGTGTTGTGCGTCAAAATTAAATGTATTACTTATAAAATAAATCTCTGAAGTGAAAAAGTGTCGACTGCAACCTTCTAGCTACACTGAGCTTTTACCGGGCAAAACTAACATTCTCACACTTTCTCAAAACTGCAAACTCTGAAGTTCTTCACTACATCTGATAGCTTTACTATGTGCATACTACAATAATCTATCACAGAAACTTATACGAGGTGAAATCTCAAACGCACTTTGATGCTTTTCATTAAAACTGTTGTAAAATGCTTTCTGCAAACATAAGCCAGTTGTGCACACGAACCACCAACTCGCTTGAAAATGTATTTATTTCTGCCTATTCGAAATCTAAGGAGCTGAGAGAAGGATTATATCTTTTCTTTCCTCTTCACGAATTGAAATAATAGGGTTTGATAGAAAATAATTGTATTTATGTGTCATATTTTAACTCAGACAAAGCACTTATTAAATGCATTGCTTTAAAAATGTTACGCTTCACAGACGCCATTTGTGATAGACAGCCTAGTTGAATCTGTCCAGACCGGAACATAAACAAAACTTCGGTCTATTGCCAACTGTTGATCGCCAACAGAATGGACATGATGTGCACTGCTAACAGACGAAGAAGAAGAATGATAGATTGATATGAAGAAGAAGAGAGGTGGATTAGGAGAGGTACTTTATGTAACAACCTCTTACTAATGTATTGTTGTCATGATTTGTATGGATTACATTTTGTAACAAATACACATCAGAAATTCTGTATGTTGAACATGACTAACAATAAAACACTTGATGAGTTAAACTCATATTAGCTACTGGAGATAGGGACAATAGTACAAGCTATAAGAACCCAATCAACAGAAGTTAACTCTACACATTACACAACACAACACAGCACTCCACACCACAACAACAGCAGGCAAAAGGAAATGATTATAGGAAGAAGAAGAAGACAAGTAGTTAATTTGGAAGGTACTGAGAAACATTTATATACACAAATGCATAACACTAATGAGTTGATGAAGATGTTATAATTGTATGTCATTTATAAAATGCATCTTATCCTTGTCTTGGTCTTGTCTTATCAGCCTGACTGAATGATCCAAGGAACAACACATCATCACTCCTATCTATGTCTGATTGTACACTTCTCAATGAACCACAGGTACACTGAGAAAATGCATACAGCAGGTACCAAGAGATAGCAGGTGCATCCAGTGTAATAATAATCTCTGACCCCACACAAATTAACACAACACCACTTCTTCTGATCTTGTCCTTCCTGTTATGTTGTGTTCACACTTAATAACATGCTGGAAAGATTACATTGGTAGGATTATACATGCCTCTGTAAATTTTACACAGTGATGTTCTTGGTGGCAACCTGACCAGAAGAGGGAGGCAGAGAGAAAAGATGACCCACACACATGAGATGGAAGATAAACTCAGGCCTTGAGAAGAGCAAGGGCAGCCTTAAGGTTAGCTTCACTGGCAAGTACTGAAGTGGATCCATCAGTCCATGGACCCAGGCTTAACCCCTATCTACCACTCAGAGGTGACATTTCTCCATGCCAACAAACACTCCCTTCCAAAACCATGATTCATAACATAATTGAATTAACCCATGCCGCACTACATTGTAAACCATTTTATTTATAAGAAGATTTACAACACTTAGGATCATTATATTTATTATTGTTTATTGATTGATAACTGTAATTGGTACTAAAGTGCATTTTTCCATTGAAACATATGTTATGTTAATCAGTTGAGAAAAAATTAGAAATGTATAAACAAGCCAAAAGAAACAGGCTCAGTCAATAAATGACATCAACAGTAACTGATATTATATTTAATGTGTCAGTTCAACCTGTCTGTTAATTACCTGTTTATTTGTGTAAACAAGATGTGAATGTCTACCAGTATGTGTTAAATAATTTATTTAGCAGAACAAAATAACTCAAAAGAATTTAAAATTAAAGGGAAAAGAGGAACTCTATATCTCTTGACTGTTCCAGACCCATGCTACATTTCACCTGATTCATACTGAGGAAGTCTTTCAGACATTTCACAGAATATCATGGGGGTTCGAGAGCTATTAGAATCCTGGTGAAGGGGCAGAGTCAAATCTAGTGTTCACTATTCTCCTAAAGAGGACCATTAACTCCTAGACAAACAATTAAACCGAGCCTGTAATACTTCAAGGGTCGTATTCTTGATTTATTTACATATTGGAAGAGGATGGGGCCCAGCTTCTTAAACCAGAATATGGGTAATGCACAACAGTGATCCCCAGTCCCTTCAGAATATACGACATTGTGGTTGGCCTGTCCCGGACTTGAATCCCAACAGACATATTGAATAGCTATTATCCTAGATGATAAACCCTGGGAATAGATATCTGTCGGGGGATTCTAAACCATAGAGGATAAGTGATACTTGATAAGAGCAGTATTCAATTGAGTTACACAGGATACATTGTGCTTGTTAAACAATTTCATAAATTGTATACACAAATTTCAGTAATTGAACATTGTCATTTTATGATTGATGATAAACAGACATCAAGTATGGTATTGATTGACAGCCACATGACAAGAATGGCATTTATATATACATGAGAGTTTAGTTACTGATCATTTCTCCTGAATAAGGAGGACGCTTTTAAATAGTGTCTATATTTCAGATAGGGTGCTCCAGAGGAAATAGAGTGTGAATCTACTATCTAAACATTATTCTCTTTAGAGAAGGTGTCTTTCTTCAGAAGAATTTGGACTTAGAGTATTTTATCACCGATCGGAAAAATCTTTCTCCGAAGGGAAATCTCTGTCAAAATTTCGAATTCTTTTAGAAAGAGTGGAACTATTCTGGTTACTTCTATGCCTTCTGTCCTTAGCTTGTGCAGCATTGACAGATAGACAAGAAATTAAGTTGTTACTATTTCTTAGGTCAGATATCAGTGGTGTTAACATACTGTTTGCCTGGGGTCAATAGAATTTAGTTAGTGATTGCTTGTTTAATATTGTGCATGCTTTGCTGTATATTTGCAGATCCAAGGAGTGACAACCTTACCCGGATCAGATCAAACTGCACTCTGTTTTTTATGCTAGGCAAATAAAATTTTAAACAATAAGCATCGCCGAAGCTGCTAAATTCCGGGCCCACATAATGGACATAGGCAAACAATGCGGTTTAGACGGCCCTGAGCTGGCTAAATATATCTCAGACGAATTTGACAGGAGAGGACGACTCCAAGCCGATCTAGCCCTCAAGGAGAAACAAACTCAGGCTGAATTAGCTGAGAAGGAAAGAAAACTTCAGGCTGAATTAGCTGAGAAAGAAAGTAAACTTCAGGCTGAATTAGCTGAGAAGGAGAAGGAACGCTTACAAGCATACGAGTTGGAACAAAAGAAACTTCAGACTTCAGGCTGAAATAGCCTTGAGAGAAGATGAAATAAGGGATAAGGAAAGAGAACGTCAACACCAGCTGGAGTTGAAGAGAATGGAGAATGACTTGGAGATCCGAAGACTAGAGGGAGGATTTCTCCCACCCCCTCAAACTCATTAGGTTTTCCAGTGGCAGAACAACATTCTAATGTCTCCCACCTTTCTTCCGGAGCGATGTCTTTTCCTCTAGAACCATTCAACGAACAGATGGACAGCATCAGGGCTTTTTGTCTCGCTACGAATTGATGTGTGTCAGCTGTGGTCTTGACGAGGAACGATGGGCAACAAAGTTATCGCAAGCTTTAAGATCTACCGCGTACGACGTGTTCTCTCGACTCACTCGTGAGGAACAGCAGGACTACGCGACACTCAAGAAGGCACTCTTGAGCCGATTTGAAGTGGACGGTGACTCTTACAACGCTCGATTCAAAGCCGCAAGGAAAGAACCGGGCGAAAGCTATGCTCAACTAGTTGAAAGACTGAAATCTTATATCCAACGATGGGCAAGCCTAGGAAGGTTCGATGAAAGTTTCGAGGGACTACGCGAGATGATCATCATAGATCAGCTAAAAGGCAAAGATGTCGAATGAGATGAAAGCATTTTTAACACAAAACGGGGCTGACCGACTAGAAAACATCATCATCCTGGCAGAGAGATTTGAAAAATCTCAGAAGGAAATCGGAGGCAAGGGTACGTTCGGCAACACTCCCCCTCAAGATAAAACTTCAAAGACAAAGGAAGGTGATGGCAACTTAGCCACCAAGAAAAATGGGAAATCCAAAAACCCCACTCAAAACACAGTCCAAACAGCGCCGAAGGAGGAAAAACCATTCTGCACGTTTTGTAAAATCAGAGGTCACACATTGAAGAATTGTAGGAAGAAGCCACCTCCACACACAGCTGCTTGTTTGGCCAGCCGAAGAGAGAAAGGAGTGAACACTGATGAAACGTCAAATCAGACACCTCATAAAGACACATCATCTCATCTTCCGGTTGTAGAATCCATATTGCTGAATGGATTCAAAACGACCTGTCTCTACGATACCGGGCTATCGTATGACTGCGTTGTATCATCATCCTTAGTTCACCCGGAACAGGTGACAGAGGAGATCGTCGAATTACAGGGACCCCTGAAGAGTTCTACAACTATGTCTCTTCCGGTGGCAAAGGTGAGCATAGCATCTCGTTATGTCACTGGGACAATCAAGGCTGCAGTCTTAGAAGATCCTATATATCCCGTAATTCTTGGCTGTAGATTTGTCTTTCTAGGAGAACCTGTTCAACCTGTGGCGATGTCGACAATGACAACTCGATCCCAGACGAAAAAGACTCCAGAAACAACTACGCCAATCCATCGAACGGAGGAACTGAAGAGGGCACAAGAGGCCGACAGCACCTTGGATCCCTGCTTCAGGAAACTGCCGAAATCACATTTACCTCCACGTAAAGGTGATCTGTTTATGAAGTCAGCACTTCTCTACAGACGAGCAGGTAGAGCTGGACAAGAGTTCAACCAACTTGTTGTACCAACTCAACACAGGGCTCAGATCCTTGAAATGGGCCATAGTCTACCATTTAGTGGGCATATGGGTATCAACGCTACTACACAGCGGATTGCGACTCACTACTTTTGGCCAGGGATGAATTCAGACATACAACGGTTTGTAAAATCATGCCCACAGTGTCAGAAAGTATCACCAAAACACCGGACACCACCGGCAATGTTGGGTGATTTGCCTATAACTGGAATACCATTCGAGAAGGTAGCAGTAGACATTATCGGACCCCTCTCCGCAACGAAGAGGCGAAATCGATTCATATTAACGCTTGTGGACACAACGACCATGTGGGCCGAAGCGGTTCCTATGCCCAGCTGTGACTCCAAACACGTTGCTGAAGCATTATTAGGAATATTCACACGTCTAGGATTCCCACAAAGAATCTTGACGGACAACGGTTCACAGTTTCGTAGTAAACTAATGGAAGAGACATTCAGACTTTTTCATTCGCGCCATATCTTTAGTTCACCATATTACCCTCAGTCAAACGGACTTGTGGAGCGGTGGAACGGGACATTGATCAGTATCCTGCGCAAAATTGCCCAGGAGAACACAGAGGATTGGGACTTGTATTTACCCGCAGCTCTATTCGCTTACAGGGAGGTACCCCATCACTCAACAGGTTTTGCTCCAGCCACGTTGTTGTTTGGACGACCGATCAAAGGACCACTCGAGGCGTTACTCCGAACCTGGACCGATGATCATAAAGACGATACAGTCGTGACTGCATCTACGTATGTTGCCGAGTTGAAGAATCGTTTGCAACACAGTTGGAAACAAGCGAATGTCAATCTACGTCAAGCCAGGCGAAGAATTGCTCGTTACTTCAACCGCAAGGCAAAAGATAGAGAACTTGAGGTAGGAGAGAAGGTGATGTTGCTGCTTCCAACCAGTCAGAATAAGCTGCAAATAGGATGGAGAGGACCTTATGTAGTGA
Organism: Cepaea nemoralis; assembly: GCA_014155875.1. Taxonomy (NCBI): domain Eukaryota; kingdom Metazoa; phylum Mollusca; class Gastropoda; order Stylommatophora; family Helicidae; genus Cepaea; species Cepaea nemoralis. The sequence continues at coordinate 12,541 of JACEFZ010025977.1, read as the reverse complement.
CGGAGAAGATCTCACGTACCAACTACAAGATTTCTGTCAAAGGCAAGATGAAAGTATTTCACATAAACCTTTTGAAGAAATATAATGAAAGACCCTCAACCACCGAACCTGCACATCTGATGGCCATGAGTGTGGCTACTGAAGTCGAAGAAGGATCAACAATGGGAGTCGAGTACCCACTGCAAGCCAAAGAGACCTTTAAGGATGTGGAAATTAATCCCAACTTAACAAAGGATCAGCAAGAGCAGATTCGGGAACTTATGGTTATGTATGCAGACGTACTTACAGATAAGCCAGGAAGTACTGATTTGGAGGAATTTGACATGAAGTTAAATGACACAGTACCTGTGCGAGTCAAGACTTACCCAGTTCCTTATGCAAAGCAAAAGACTTTAGAGGAAGAAATACAACAGCTACTCACCGCAGGAATAATCTCACCGTCTGAATCACCTTACAGTGCCAGCGTCGTTTTATTGAGAAAGCCAAGTGGAGAACATAGATTGTGCATCGATTATCGACAGCTCAATGCTATTACTGAATTCCAAGCAGAACCTCTGCCGGATCAGAATAAACTCTTCACAGCACTCAACCGAGCTAAGTACTTTACTAGGATTGATCTCAGCAAGGGATATTATCAGATTCCTGTAAAACCGGAGGTTAGACCATGGTTAGCTTTCAGCACGCCTGGAGGACACTATGAGTTCAACGTACTTCCATTCGGATTAAGTAATGCTCCTAGCGTTTTTACACGTATGATGAGAAAATTACTTGACCCACTACATCATCCAGACATTAGTCACTTCATGGATGACATACTGATCGCAACTGAAACATTTGACAAGCATGTAGAAACACTGCATCTTTTGTTCAGGCGCCTCAGAGAAACTGGTTTGACGGCTAGGCCAAAGAAGTGTCAAATAGGATTCCAGGAATTGGACTTTCTAGGTCATAAGATATCTCATGGACTGATAACTCCACAAGAGGGAAATGTGGATAAACTCCAGAGAGCACCTCGTCCAAAAACAGAATGATGTGAGATCATTTGTATCCTTATGTGGATTCTATCAAAGATACATCAAAGACTTCAATACTCTGTCAGCACCTTTAACGGATCTTACCAAAAAGGGGAACCCAGAGAAAGTCAATTGGTCTGCTGAAGGTGAGAGAGCTTTCACAGCACTCAAACAACCTTAACCAATCACCCAGTTTTACATCTACCAGATCTTGACCAACCATACGTACTGCGCACCGACGCCAGTAACATTGGGATTGGGGCAACGTTGTTGCAGAGGAAGGGAGATGAATCAGCAGAGCTATTCCCTGTAGCTTATGCCAGCAGGAAATTGAATGCAGCTGAGACAAATTATAGTGTTATAGAGAGAGAGAATGTCTTGCGCTCGTATGGAGTGTACAGATGTTTCAGTCATACCTATATGGAAAACACTTCCCCGTACAGTGTGATCATCAACCACTCATGTTTCTCGCAGCATCCAAAAATTTGAATGCAAGACTGATGAGATGGTCACTACTTCTACAACAATACTCCTTCCAGATAGAATATGTCCCTGGAAAGATGAATGTGTGAGCAGACTTCCTAAGTCGACACCCAGTGTCTGATGATCCATGTCAATCAGATGAGGAAGAGAATACATTGGAGTGAATCATATAGGAAAAGCTTGACAACTGTAAATGATGGAAACTTAGTTCCATACCCTAGAACAATCTGGAGTGGGGCTATGTGACATAATCACCAACCATCATTTTACAGTGCGTCAACATTTTCGCACCAACTACAGAGAACAACATACAATTGACCGCATCATTGAGAATCGAACACAACTTGACACTCGAGATAGACAGATGTCGGCTATTATAGGAAATTACAGCGTCTACAAATAAGGCATGATTAGTGGAAGGGAGCGGGTCACGTGATATACCTTTGACCTGCGAAAGCGTTCATTTCTTAAAACCCGCGCACTTCTTCAATTCAGCCCTCACAGACAGTCAGAGAGCCAAAGTGACCTGTCTTTTCAAACAAATAAACGGCAGTTTGATCGTATACTCGAGGTAAGCTTGTGAATCCGCAGATCAATGTAATACCAAGATGTATGCAGCTGAGGTATATCAGTGTTTGTGTGTCAAAATAAATGTAGTACTTATAAAATAAATCTCTGAAGTGTAAAATTGTCGACTGCAAACTTCTAGCTACACCGAGCCTTTCCCGGGCAAAACTAAAAATCTCACACTTTCTAAAAACTGCAAACTCTGAAGTTCTTCAATACATCTGTTAGCTTTACTATGTGCATACTACATCAATCTATCACAGAAAACTGTATGAGGTGAGAATTCAAACGCACTTTGATGCATTTCATCAAAACTGTTTTAAAATGCTTTCTGCAAACACAAGCCAGTTTATGCACCGAGAACGACTGCCTCGCTTAAAATAGTATTTATTTCTGCCTATTCGCGAATCTAAGGAGCTGAGAGAAGGATTATATCTTTTCCTTTCCTCTTTACGAATTGAAATAATAGGGTTTGATAGAAAATAATTGTATTTATGTGTCAGATTTTAGCTCAGACAAAGCACTTATTAAATGCATTGCCTTAAGAAAGGTTACGCTTCACAGACGCCATTTGTGACAGACAGCCTAGTTAATCTGTCCAGACCCAAAGGTAAACAAAACCTCGAGTCTATTGCCAACTGTTGATCGCCAACAGAAGGGACATGATGTGCACTGCTAACAGAAGAAGAAGAATAAATTGATATGAAGAAGAAGAGAGGATGGATTAGGAGAGGTACTTTATGTAACAACCTCTTACTAATGTATTGTTGTCATGATCTTGTATGGATTACATTTTGTAACAAATACACATCAGAAATTCTGTATGTTGAACATGAATAACAATAAAACACTTGATGAGTTAAACTCATATTAACTACTGAAGATAGGGAAAAATAGTACAAGCTATGAGAACCCCAGTCAACAGAAGTTAACTCAATACATTACATCACACAGCACCCCACACAACACCACAACAACAGCAGGTAAAAAGGAAATGATGTATAGGAAGAAGAAGAAGACAAGTAGTTAATTTGGAAGGTACTGAGAAACAATTATACACACAAATACATAAAACTAATTAGCTGATGAAGATGTTATAATTGTATGTCATTTATAAAAATGCATCTTATTCTTGTCTTGGTCTTGTCTTATCAGCATGACCTGAATGATCCAAAGAACAACACATCATCACTCCTGTATATGTCTGATTGTACACTTCTCAATGAACCACAGGTACACTGAGGAAATGCATACAGCAGGTACCAAAAGATAGCAGATGCATCCAGTGTAATAATAATCTCTGACCCCACACAAATTAAAACAACACCACTTCTTCTGATCTTGTCCTTCCTGTTATGTTGTGTTCACACTTAATAACATGCTGGAAAGATTACATTGGTAGGATGGTGGGGTCAGCAAGTGACCTTTTACCTGTCCACGCAGGTAAAATCTAGCGGTCAGGGGAGCTTATTACTTCTGTTTGAGTCACGAGCCATGACTACTCTCCCCCTGGTTACTTTTTTATAATTAAAGGGGTATAACTGTGGGGTTTAATAATATTACATATTTTCATGATTATCTTGGTAAGTTACGCCTTAAATTAATGCAGACTCGTAGTTTTATATTGACGTAACGATTTTCCACTATACATACAAGAAATTGTGGTGTGTAATTATATTTTAGGGTTAATTTTTAATAATAATGTTTTGCCTGGCTAGTATATTTTTGAACGAGATTTTCACCAAGCGCTTAATGTTGATACCTGGGTAGGGACTTCTACCGAATTAACTATCATACTGAGCCGTGAAAAAAGTTTATTAATGCATCCAACTATGGATACTCGGGGTAACTCGAGAGATGGAATACAGCAATTTCTGTCATATTGATTTCGATCTCATCGAAGGGGTTCGATATCTACATGACTGGGCTTCGATCACACCACATGACCACATCACACACCCACGCACACACACACTGGGACTCAAATCCAGGTACCCGGTGACTAGTTGGTCTACTTATCTATATAAGTATTCCACATGCACGGGGCTTGCGCCGCTGTCTTCTAGCGACCCCGGGACGGACCAGGGAAGCGGAGGAGGCCGGGGGAGGCATCTGGGGTACCGAGGGTGGGTACCCAGGTGCCCGGTGACTAGTTGGTCTACTTATCTATATAAGTAATCCACATGCACGGGTCTTGCCTCGTTGTCTTTGAATGGGCTCGGAAGCGGTCGGGGGAAGCCGAGGCGGCCGGCGGAGGTACCTGTGGGCGGGGTGGTCGGTAGGGAGTACCCCGGGACCGGAAGTAGTCATCACGACAACCGGAAGTGGTCACCCAGACCCAAGAAAATACCCGCCAATTTTTGAAAAAAATAAAATCACCGTAGGTGCAGTTTCGTGACGTCACGCGTAGGTGCTGGACTCTTCGTATAGTAAAATATGACGTCACTACGAAGGTGCTGCACCTAAAAATATACTTAAATTGCGTGTCCCTTACTACTCAGGTAAGGCCTATTTTGGTTCGAAATGTTCTTTGACAATGAGGGCAAAGAATGCTTGACGTTCCAGGAGGAGAATCTCCTGCACTAGTTTTTCTGTCCAGCCTTTTCTTTACAGTTCTTGCAGTCCTGGTTGCTTCACAAGTGAATGCACCCTTATGTAATGATGTACGCCACGAATTAAGATCTTTGGCAGCAGTCTCTACGGTGTCAAGATGGATTCCAAAAGCTTTCTGGGAGATTTTCAGAGTGTATTTAAAGCGTTTCTTCTGGCTGCCATGGGAGCGTTTACCACAACGCAGCTCGCTGTAAAAAAAAATTCGTTTAGGGAGCTTGTGATCTGGCATGCGAGTTAAGTGAACAGCCCAGCGAATCTGATTCTACATTAGTAGATTATGGATACTGGGCATGGACGCGCTTTCTAGAACTTCAGTGTCTGAGATCTTGTCTTGCCATTTAATCTTCAATGGCTTCCTAAGGCAGATTGTGTGGAAGTGGTTTAATTTCCTAGCGTGTCGCTGATAAAGTCCGGATTTCACAAGTGTGGACAATACAACTGCTTTGTAGACATTCAGCTTTGTTTGGAGGCTTATTCCATTTCTGTTCCATACATTTTTGTACCGTCTGCCAAAGACAACATTGGCCTTGGAGATTGTTGCATTCACTTCGTCATCAGTTGTGGCAGCTTGTGACACAGTACTGGCAGGATAGGTGAATTTGTCCTCAACACTTAGTCGATGACCATTCACCTTGATATTCGGCACGGTGTGATTTTTCCCTGGAGCTTGCTGATAACTACAGTCTTCTCCAAGTTTATATTGAGCCCAAAGTTGGCACAGACATGTGATAAAGCTGAAACATTGTGTTGCATGTCTGCCTCTGAGTTTGCATATAGAACGCAATCATCAGTGAACAGCAGCTCTTTGACAGTGTCGCTGTTAGTTTTTGTTTTAGCTTTCAGCCTTCTTAGATTGAACAACGTTCCATCCATGCGATAGTTGATGTCTATTCCACTGTCGTTGTTCTCGAAGGCATTCGTCAACATAGCTGAAAACATGAGGCTGAACAGTGTTGGTGCTAGTACACATCTTGGCTTCACTCCATTGGTAACAGGAAAGGGCTCAGACAGTTCACTATTTTCCTGTACTCTTGAATGCATATCATATGAAATAGCCGCACTATTTCGCCATAATCTGCCACAGTCCTTCTCTGCTGACTGTATCAAAAGTCTTGGTAAGGCCAATGAAAGTAGAGAACATTTCGGAGTTCTGTTCCTGACATTTCTCTTGTAGCTGCCTTGCAGCGAAAATCATGTCAACAGTTCCTCGTTCTTTTCTGAAGCCACGTTGACTCTCACGAAGAAGACCTTGATCGAGATAGGCCGTGAGGTGATTGAGAAGAATTCTGGCGAGTATCTTCCCTGCAATTGAAAGCAAGGAGATGCCTCTGTGGTTGTCAAAGGATTGGCGGTTTCCTTTACGTTTGTAAAGGTGGACTATTGACGCGTCCTTGAAATCGTGTAGCATGGTCTCGTTCACCCATATGCTTATAAAGACTTGGTGATGCTGCTCTATTAGGACCGTTCCACCTGCTTTGTAGATCTCTGCTGGGATTAAGTCACGACCAGGCGCCTTACCGTTGGAAAGTTGCTGGATGGCTTTGTTTACTTCCACTATGGTTGGCAGGTCATCAAGTGTATCATTATTGGGAACTTGAGGAAGGAAAGTTGATGGTTACATCATCGAAGAAGGAAGTTGCATGAAAGATATTGCAGTAATGCTCTGCCCAGCGTTGAAGGATTTCTTTCTTATCGGTGACCAAAGTTCCTGAGTCTGCACCGAGGAAGGGAACAATGCCTGGTGATGTAGAACCATAGACCGCTTTCAGAGAGTCGTAGAAGTTTTTTATATCACGCCTGTCAGCAAAGTCTTCAATTTCATCAGCTTTGTTGCTCAGCCAGGAGCCCCGCATGCGCCAATGTTTCTGCTGCACTACTCTGCGAATATTATTGAAGGCATCTTTTTTTATATTGACTTCGGGTCATTCAAATGTGCCTTGAGGAGAAGATGTTTCTCGGCCAGCAATTGGTTGATGTCTTCGGAATTTTCATCAAACCAGTCTTCATACTTTTAGAGGGTTGGGCCCAGGATTTCCATAGCAGTGTTGTACATTATGTTCTTTAGGGCTCACCACTCTGTATACGCATCCATTTTAGCTGCAGCATTTGGCATGAGGCGGTCTTCCAGCATATTTTCAAACCACAGCTCAATATTTTTGCTGTTTAGGCGGGTGACATTTAATTGTTTGGTTTGTTCTGTTTCGTTTTTTCTTTTCTTTTTATTTGGGGGGGGGGGGGGGGGGGGGGGGGTAGCATTTTTACCCCTTGAGGACACCTGGTGGTTTGATGTGTATGTTTATTTTCGAAATAATGAGACGATGGTCTGTCCAACATTCGGCACCACACATGGATTTTGTCACCCAAACGTCTTGTCTGTCACTCCTCCTGACGATGACATAGTCAATGAAGTGCCAGTGTTTCGAGCATGGGTGCATCCACGATGTCCTATTTCTTGTGTGAGAAGACAGAAAAGTATGTTGGTGATCAGGAGATCGTGTTCGGCACAGATCTGAAGGAGGAGGAGTCCATTGCTGTTACAATTTCCGATTCCGTACTTTCCAATGATGCCACACCAAGAGGCGGTGTCCTTGCCTATTTTGACATTGAAGTCCCCAAAGAGTATAAGTTTGTTTCATCTGGGAACAGATGTTATTACGTTGTGCATGTCCTCATAGAACTTGTTTTGACGTCATCTTCATTGGTCATAGTTGGTGCGTAGACACTCACGATGCTTGCATGCTTCTTTCCTTTCAGCAGGGGTAACTTAATTGTCAAAAGCCCGTCATTCATAGCCTTCGGAAATTCAACTAGTTTGCCAGCCAGGGCCGACTTAATGGCAAATCCCACACCGGATTGGAGTTTTCCCCCGCTGTTCCTTCCACTCCAGAAGAATGTGTAGCCGGTACCTACTTCACAGATTTGGCCTACTTCTGCAATTCGTTTCTCCCTCAAGGCTGCAATGTCGATGTTTTACCAGCCTGTCGGATGCATGGTTGATGGCTCAACCCCAAGGAGAGAAAGAATGCTAAGTTCCTCTTTCCCAATGTGATCCTTCCTGTTTAATTATGTTAACCTTTAATGGCTCAGTTGCTTGAGTCCATAAATAGTCTTAGAAATCCAAGGAATACCTCTAGGAAAACATTTACAAGTTTTTCCCTTTAATACCCAAAATCTCACTTTGGTGGTTCCTTGCCTCTCCTATCTCAGTTAACCTAATTTTATCTAGGGTTGTTTTCATTAAACTAATTGACTATGACAAGTTAAAATAAATTCACTCACGAGAAGAAATGACCTCCTTTTTTCATCATTTATTAACTATACAGTTAGTAATAAACAGTAATGTTTTTGAAACAATCAATTCAAATACATCATATACATACATGAAAAACACAGAAGTTCATTTACATCAAAATCTTTACACTTAATTATATTTTCAGCAGTGACTCCCCTCCTCACATAGGATTAAGACTACAGGTAATTTCGCAGGTAATTTTCCTGCAGATCCTCTGTGGTAGTAAATCTGAAACAGAAAAATTGGTCTGTCCTCCTTTGTCTTGACTTGTGGGGTATGGATTCCTGCTCCAAGCAGTCACTGTGATAAATTAAGCTTCAGTGTGTTGTTCTTCCCGGTTTGTAGAATATTTAGTTGGCTCTAGATGTTTCCATTTTTGGCAGGTAAATTATGCTAAATAAATTTTACCTCTCCTATAAGGAAAATGGAACTTTTGCAGGTGGATAGGTTTCTGTCCCCACTCTCTCACAGAGCATTTAGCAAAGTTGCTTCTATCACCAAAGTCAGGTCTGGATCTATATGGTTATAGCCACTACCTGAAATTTCAGCATCAATCATAAATCTAATGATATCATCAATATGAACATCAGAAATGAAATGCTGTAAACTCCTAAGAACACAACAAGGGAAATCAATAAAATGAATCTTGTTCCTAGAGAAAAATAAACATAGGAGAAAGATAGTCTTGGTGTTCTTAATTAGTTATCACCAACATAATTGTTTGATCTCTATTCAATCTTCCATTATAAGGTGTTCAAGGTTTAGACTAGCAGATGTGCAGTTTCATCTTCACCTATGCCTGTCATCAGGGTCTCCAGGTTGAGTACTACCTTGATTTATTTGGAATTTGACAACTATGTTCCCCATCCTCTTCTGTACCTAGTTATTTTCTCTACATCTTCTTTCATAAAAGAAAAAGGGTCTTATACATTAAGGGGTTTTTAAATAATCCCTCATTGCCAATGAGTAGTTGCTTATAACAATATAAGTACATCACGGTATCCATTCTGGTATAGTATTAAGGTGAATTCTTTTCTAATCAAAGTGTCAAGGCGAGTATATTCCCTCCTATTCACTGTGTCTGTAATATGCTTGTACTTCATTTATCATCATCATCATCATCTCATTATCTTCATCAGCATTGTTATTACAATAATTATTATCATTCCCATCATCATCATTATCATTACAATCATCATCTTCATTATTGTTATTACAATCATCATCTCATTATCATTACATTCATCAGGACACAAGCCCATATATTGCAACATGAGCGATCTATAATACAAAATGGGGTCTTGCTTCAGACACAAAACCAGATGCTTGTAGTATGCGTGATATGTAATATGGGTTATGTCGTGTGTAGGGCACAAAACCAGTTGATGGTACCATGATGGATACTTAATACAAAGTGGTGTCATGCGTCAGAGTGCACTAAATTATTACTTAGTGTATGGGTTATGCCGAACATGTTCTCTTGTGATAGACAGGACATTACACATCAAAGTTGCCTTCTATCATGAAATTCATTGTTACCTTATACTCCTTCTCAGCATGTTACTTCATCTCACTCATTCTCCTCATTCAACAGACATAATATTCATATGTGCATGGATGATCATTTCACTCATTCATCAGAAATCATTCTCATACTTGCATGTAAGATAAGTAATTATACTTATGTGATTTCCCAATGATAACCTTTAAATGTTAACACCATTGACATCACAATGGAATTCTCGAATCCTTACCCCAAACCATTCATCAGGACACAATCATATTCTTTATGGATGACATGAGTCATACTGATTAATTAATGCAAAATGTATCATTCTTAAAAATGTTTCCCATCTGTTTAACAATAATGAAATCCACACTGACCACCACAGGCATGCTCTCTTCATGACATAGACTTATAATACATTAGGATCTTTATGAGATTCACAAAGGAATGATTTCTTTCTGTTTAGCAATAATGAAATTACACATGGATCTCCACATGCTCTCATCAATACTATATTTATGTGATATACCCAACCCACATTCCATTCATCAATGCATCTAACCACACTTGCATGGCGGTTGATTAGGTATTATTATGTGTCTCACAAATGATAAATCCACATGTTAACAACAATGAAAATATTTTTGACTCACCACATTAGTGTTTTCACCCACTACACAAAATTATGATACATATAGAAATCTATTTGTCTCCCGTGTGCTCATGGGGGAAAAAAGAAACTACTTGACTTCTCCTGTGCTCATGTAACAAAAATCTACTTGACTATTACACATTACACTAATTTGTCTTATCCAGTGTTTGCACTATTAAAATAGTTTTCTTACCACCTGCACTAAGTATTCTTAGCCTTCTAAATCTTAAGTTACTCACTAACTTCTAAATCACTGCTGATTGAGTTTAACTACTTAAGAAATAAAATGTACAACTTAGGTCTAATGCTTACACATTAAATAAGTTGTTTGACTGGGCGAAACAGAAACTCACTGTGGTTTTTCCTAATGTACAGTTTATCCATGACAATGATAACTGAATATAATATTTAGTTTCTATTAAATTAATTTCTTAAGGACTAATCAAATGGTTAACAATATTGACTTACCAACACTTCTCGGGAAACAGGCTCACAGACTAAACGAATCTAAATCATTATTGTTTTTACCTTCATTCTTTTCGAATGGCTCCAGTCACCACATGTCAACACCAAGATGACAGGTCCTAGATTTGGTTGGATTTCCAAATACACTGGCTACTGATTTGTTGGTTCTTTTTCTCTCTATACTTTATTGTCTATCTGGCATTCGTAGAGATTTTCAGCCACCAATTCCTGCATTCGCAGTCGGCCTTCTGCTAGTTAATGACTACGTGTTTGTGGTAGTAGAATGAGACCATGAACCTGTCGTTGCTAATTTTTATCCTGGCTTTTCCCGTCCAAGTATTTTGTTGAATCGTCGACAATGAGTCGTTGTAAATTTAGCAATTTAGAAGCGGGGAACAAACCAGAGCTGTTGCGGTGGATCTTGAATGTTTTTTTTTTTTTTTTTTTTTTTTTTTTTTTTTTTTTTTTTTTTTTTTTTTTATCGGGGAATATTCACAGCGACGTTTACGGCTTGTAAAAAATATATCATACTGCCCAGCTCTCTCCCGATTAGTGCTGTTCGTCTTTCTGGACCCGACGCGCCGTCTCTATCAAGTAGGCTGCGTACTTTCCAAGTTCCGATTGTCAAGGGAATATAGTTTGCTCTTTTTGCTTTACCTGTATTTACTTTGTTTGTATGTCGACCGCAGCATTGGGTTCCCACCAACCGCGGCTAGCTGGTTAGGTAATGATGGAGGAGACAATGTTTAGGGCACCTTGTCTAGCTCTTCCCTCATGCTATGGAGGTGGACAGTGCTTTCCTATAAGGCTACCTTCGCCATAGTTTTTCGTGTTCTAATCTCCTCTTGAAATAAATCACACATACCCAATACATACATTAACACCAATAGTAACCCTACACCTAAACTTAGACCACGAAGAGACAAAAACAAACTAAGGTTCTAACTATGAATGCGGCTCTATGTCGAAGAGATTACGAATACAAACACAATTCTGTATACCGCGCTTGAAACACAGCTGCGGGAGGTTTGGTAGCAGATCGCCTTCAGTTGGTTTTCATATAATGGCATGCGTGCCGGTCGTTCAGAAAACTATAGCAATCTACTAGACATAAATTAGCCAGAAATCACAAACATCTAAAAAATGCTGGGGTTGACTACGACGTCCAGTAAAGGATATTCACCTAACTTTAAACAAAGCATGAAAATACCTTTTAAAAAAAAACAGAATGGTGTCCAGGAAACTGAAATACTTTGGCTGTATTACATGCTCCTGTGGTTTAGAAAGGGCAGTAACAGAAGGCGAATTTCATCCTGGAAAAGGATGCAAGGGGTAGATCAGAACGACCGTAAGCAGGCGTCATTAAAGGCAGCCCAGGTGTGACTTGTTTTCCCGGGAGGAACGTGGAATGAACAAGCACACTTTATTACTTCTTCTTCTTTGGGATTCTTGACTGACTTCTGTCTACACTCCTCCCTTCTGTCTTCCCTTCCTTATATCTATTCCTTTCTCTCTCTCTCTCTCTATTATTCCTTAATCACATACTCCGACAACAGTTTCTTTCAACAATTAATAAAAGATTTATTAAATAAAACTATGTCTGGCGTATGGATGGACTGTGTATATGTAGTTGGTATTGTCTACTAGTGTGAATGCAAGATAGGACTTTTGCTTTCGTATGTGCCGTAGATTTTCTCGACTCTTCTGTCGGCCAAAACATAGGACAGCACACATAGAAATGGAGTGATCTCACCCTGGATGATCTCCTCCTGCTTGAGTCTGGACTTAATCCAATTCTTGAAGAAAACAACTGTTCAATGTCTTATCACCAGAAAATAATCCGATTTGGTAAGTCACTGAAGTTCATATATTTCCCGTTTTGGAAAGTATTATAGTCCACCTCTGAATAAAAACACGCGCAAACTAAATCACAACATTGTCTAGGAAGG
>JACEFZ010025976.1:0-38415 GCA_014155875.1 Cepaea nemoralis | reverse complement strand
GGGTTTTTTAAAAGGAACAGGGACTAACAGAAGAGCCGACGACAGAAAATATATTAGTAACAGAATAAAGGATATATTTTCCGACATTCCAGGTAGAACGGACAGGATCGAGCACTCCATCCTTCTTTCGGACTCTAAGCCTATCAAATGCAGGCCGTACTCTATCCCACTTAGCTACAGAGAAAGTCTAATAAGGAAATTCTTAATTTAGAAGCTAGTGGAATCATCCAGAAATCTACATCTGAGTACTCCTTTCCAATCGTCTTGGTAAAGAAAAAGGACTCCACAATTCGTCTCTGTGTGGACTATAGAAAACTCAACAATGTCACTAAGATCGACGCAGAACCAATTCCTTCCTGCGAAGATCTTATTATTGATATGTCCACCTCCAAAATCTTCTCTAAATTAGATCTTACTAAGGGATATTGGCAGGTCCCTATGCAGACTCAATCCATCCATCTTACTGCATTCTCAACACACTTTATGCTTTACGAGTGGCGGTTTCTTCCTTTCGGACTTCGTAACGCTCCTGCCACTTTCGTACACCTAACTAGAGATTTACTACATGGAGTGACGAATACGGTGACATATATAGATGATATTTGTGTCCATACAGATGACTGGACAACACACTTACTGAAACTTAGACATGTCTTCGATAGGTTGCGACTCTTCGGTCTCACTGTCAAACCGAGCAAAGTTGAACTGGGCCTACAAGAAATTGATTTTTTGGGTCATGTCATTTCACAAGGTCAACTAAAAACTGACAATAGAATTGTTACTAAAATTATGAACCTGACCATGCCAACAACAAAGAAGCAGGCCAGGAGCCTTTTGGGTTTAGTAAATTATTATAGTAAGTTCATACCGAACTTAGCTGAAATCACGAGTGTATTTTCAAATGTTTTGAAAGCATCAGTAAAATTAGATGTCAAAGATGCATTATTAATTTTTGCCTTGTCAAAATTGAACCTCCTATTTAGTAATGTACCAATTCTGCGTTTGCCTAATCCTAGGCTCGTTTATTATCGTAGGACATATGCCAGCAGGATTTCCATCGCTGCAGTACTAGGCCAGTTTTACGATGGCATCTTCCATCCGATTTGCTACGTGAGCCGCAAGATCACACCTGCTGAGTCTAGATATGCCATATCAGAATTGGAAGCCCTAAGTGTCATCTATTCAGTAAGGAAGTTACATCGATTTCTAGCGGGTAATTACTTCGTAGTACAGACCGACAACTCCCCAATCACGGTCATACAAAGTGGGGTGCATCGCAATGACCGCATCTACAGGTGGTCGTTAATATTACAAACTTATACTTTTAGTATAGAGCATATTTAAGGGTAGGGACAACATTCTGGCTGATACCCTTAGTCGACCATCTGAGGTAGAAATACCTGATACTCCACATGAAGATTGAGTCTAAGATATGTAATTTAGTACACTTAAAATATCCTGTGTAAAATATCCTATGTAATACATAGACATCATGATCAGGACTGTGTGCTAATAACAGTGAATCACCATGTGTCCATAGACAGCAGAATAAGAACTGTGCTCCAAGAACAGTGAATCACCGTGTGTACATAGACAGCTCGTTACTTACTATGCTCCATTTGTGTTCTGGTGAATCAACTGTGTTAATCAGGGAAGAGCAGTGTCAGAACAATGCGTAAATAACAGACACAAATATACATGTCTACGACACCAGCGGACTCTACGAGTGGAAGAATACCCATTGCACAAGTATGACTGTGTAGTCTATTTAATATACCCAGGACAAGTGTGTACCTATGAACTGTGCCAACAAAAGCAATTTCTGAACATTATGGCAACCACTAACCTGGGGTAATTAAATACCATGTATATATATTTATTTATTGTGATATGTAATATAACATGTTTTTAATATAGTGATAAATTATAGTTAGATTAGTTACGTTAATATAGATTTAGAATAGAATTAGGGAATATGATAGTTTTTTTTTTTTTGGTAGTTAAGATAAATCACTAATTTACCCACTTACTTAGGATAGTACTTTAAATTTAATAACAGCTAATTAAAGACTAGGAGAAAAAGTTTAGATAGGAACAGTACCAGTTAGTTCATTTCATTTCACTTTAGTTCACTCCATCTTGATAAACATTATAACAACCTCATCATCTAGGATTAAAAGTAGTTTATACCTTGTAGGATTATGCATACATCAGTTACACCATGTATAGTAAAATTATCATTCATATTTGTTCATTTAGACATTAAAACATTTTTTTTTTAAATAAACCATTATTTATAATTTTGTTACATTTCACATTACTCATTTCAGAAAGATACATAACTCATCTCACATCATTTTCATTTTTTAGTTAGTTAGATTACTTCCCTTAAAGTAGGTTAATTTTGTGCAACAAATTAGAAAATATATAGGTATAGAATTAGTATTAGTATTTCAGTAGAATGTAGTGTTTAGAAATATCGGGGTAAAACTATCAACCCTATTTCACCCATGTAAATTTGTGTAAATACATGACTAGTGCAGTAAGTTACGCACAGTCATTAAGCTCAACTCTTTTCAAACTGAGCCAAACTTGTACAGTGTCACTTCAAGGTTTTTAAATAATTGGGAGGATAAAAGATGTGTGACAGAAGTGTGAAAGTAAGAGAAAATGGAAAATATACAATGGAGAGTGAAGACAACCAGCGGATTTTTTCTGCCGCTCAACGCGACTTTTTATTATTTGTCTGCGTCAAGCGTTTGTTTTCATTGTTAAAATATGCTGTCTCAAATATGTTGTGTGTAGTTTAGTGTAGATCTTAGGGAAAGTATTTTAAGTCTCATAAGACGGGAACGTAGTCACGAATTAGTGTTATACACTTGTTTGTGGCCACATTTAACCGAATTATGGCACTTGAAAACTGACTTATATACAAATTATAGACATACACACATGTTAGAAGGTAAATTATATTATTAGTTACATCCAAACACGCAAACAACCAGGAAAACAAACATGTAAAATGCATACATTTTATTAGAACAATGGGAGATAACTCTGGGTCAGGGGACACAATAGACAACGAAACACTAACTTAACAGTGAAAGATAACTTTACACGCGGAAGCAAGATAGGTAAAGCCTGTCGCACACAGATTGTGCAAAGGTTGTTTAAATATTATATAGGGGACATGAAGCAATTCGTGTGTTGATCCTAAGAAAATCAACTTTGTATGGGTAGTGAGTTAATTTGCTATTTGAGGGCAGGTCTTATAAGACAATGGTCCGGTTCAGACAAACCTCTAATAAATATAATATTGCGATTGAGAAGAGGGCTCACGCCAACCAGACAAGTTTGTGGCGATCACCAGTAGCCAAGTAAAGTAATACTACATTGTGACAATAGTCAGTAGAGGTCTATTGAGTTACCCAGAACCAAGTTATCAGTAGTCTTTGACAAAAATTAGATACACTAATTTTTAGAAACCTCTTGCGTCACAACCATGAGTCAAAGTTTGTAACGCAACACAGGAGGGGAGGGTGTGTGTCAAAGACTAAAATAGATAGGAGGGAAGACCACCCTGAATGAGTGGTCTACCTCAAGTAGATTAGAGGTAACCCAGTGCCCCAACATGAGGGCAGGGTAGGTGTAGGGAGTAGATAGGAAGGGGAACTGTCAAACAGTTCTCTCATGAGACACGGAAGTGTCAACCAGAGAGTAAGCACTCTGGGCACGGTGTAATCACGCCAACATGATAGACACCAAGAACTAGAATATAACTCAAGAGTAGGCTACTACTCTAAGCGTGTTGAATGATGTAGCACGCAAAAGCCGAAGTGCGCACGAGGTCCTTCCGCGTACTGTGTAATCAGCATGCGGAGAATTGTCAGACGGGGGACAGACTTCGTAGGGAACACATGGCTTAGCGTCGATGCGTATTTCTTTAGACGAGTAGATAGGAAATTATGTGTATTCATGTGTGATTCATTAGGAGACAGTTTTGTGCATTGATGTATTGTAAGAGCCAGTGGCAATAAAATGTGTAATCAATTCCTCTCGTACGACTGACAAATCTTTTTGTGTGGTGCGAGAGAAGTTTATCCCATAATGCCTGTAGCATCGATTGATGACAACCGTGCTAGGAAGATATGCACCCAGGATACACTGACAGAGGAATTTAAAACTCTGAAGAATGCCTTAAACCTGAATGGGTACATCCGCAGGATTTATAAAGCGCCACTGCCAACAGCCCAAACCGAAATCAGAAGTAACTACAGTCCCTAAACTCAAAGTATTCATCCAGCTAACCTTCCGAGGAGATGACGTAATGCAACGTCTGCGGGACCGGCTCACCACAGCAGTCGAGCGAACATTCTGTGCTGCAGCTCTAGTCATCAGGTACCGAAACACACCGATCCCAGTCCCAGCAGTAAAAGAACCTGTAGCTTTGTAAGCCAAATCAAATTGTATTTACCAATTTACATGCAGATGCGAGGCCATCTACATAGGCAGAACTGAGCGACAGTTACATTGCAGGGTTTCGGAACATATTCCGAATTGGTTGGACAAGATACTACACACAGAAGATGGTAGCCTAGGCAGGCCGACACACTGGAAAAATCTGGCTTCATCGGTCGGGAGACATGTGCTCGAGAGTGGCGACGTGGTTGAAAGAGACAGTGCCTTCCGTGTGTTGTTCAACACACAAAGTAGTCGATTGTTAAAGTTTGCTGAAGCTATACTAATCAACCTTTGTAAGCCGTCCTTGTGTAAGCAGAAAGACATGTTAGTCAGTGTAAAATTACCGTGGTAGACAATGGACATTACTGTGCGAACATGTGTATATTTCAGTTTGAAGGATTTATCTAATTAATTCACGTAAGTTGTGTGAGTTCTGCAGTATGTACCCGACGAGATGCAGCGAAATATGCCAGGCAATAAATCGTGCAATCTATTGTTTGTGTCTTCGTTATTCAAATAGTATGAGTGTCGGGTGTTCAGAAAGCAAAGACAAACAATGATCGTAAACGTGCCAAGTAAATTACAATTAGCCAAAAGTGCTGGGGTTAATTGCGACGTATTGTAAAGACACGCAGCTAACTTTACTTATTCGTTCCAAACAACTTCATTGTTTGTATTATAGCTGTGGCTATCTGGATGAGAAATAAAATGCAAAAATATGTTGGTCACTAAAAGGTGTAAAATATCGATGACGATAGAATGGTATAAAAGGAGTTAATGCAAACACGGAATGTAATGAGTTAATGCAAAGGTAGTGTAGTGGTTGGTGCGCGGGCCTCTCGAGACAGTCTTCCGGGTTTAATCCCCAGCAGAGGCAGGGTTAGTCTTAATTCGACCATTTGGGTTCTGGGGTCGACCCAGCCGAACACTGAGTCTTTGTGGGGAAGGGTTCAGCATCCTTTCTGGTTGGTTGGTTGGTTGATTAGTTGATTGTTTGGTTGGTTAGTTGGGTGTGTTGTTGGCTGGTTAGTTAATTGCTTAGTTGGGTGTGCGAGTAGTTGGTTGGTTGATTGATTTTTCGTAGACTCCCGGAGGTCGTCGCTGGAGCTACCGAGTTCGTGCTCTGTGCGACGTTGTCGACAGGCCATTCTGTTCAAAGATGGGATGATGGGAACATGGTGCAATGAAGCCGTTCTATGTCTTCAAACCCTCTTTAAACCAACTGAATAAAAATGGTTACCAGACTATTTTCAGAATGTTCTAGAGATGTTTCAGAAATGGAATGTGGTGATAAACTGAAATGGACACAGGAAATCATTATCTAGTGGCCTTGAATATCTGACGGCTTAATACTGTTCTGTGGCGAAGGTGTTAATGATACATTTCGTAATACCTCACCCCGCGTTAGAAACACAGCCGCGGGCGATTTGTCTGCAGATCGTCTTTCGTTGATATTTTATACACAAGTATGTGTGCCAGCCGTTCAGAAAGTAATGGCAAACTATTGAGCGTAAACGTGCCAAGAAATAACACACAGCCAAACAATGTTGGGATTGACTGCGATGGCGTGTAAAGAATATGCAGCTAACTATTTGATGCTTCGCATCAGAACGGCTGCATCATCTATGGTAATACCTTTACTTCCAAAGCGAAGTTCTCTATAGTTTACGTGTTTTTGCCTTTTACTTCTCAAATCAGATCCTTAGTTCCACAATACTAACTGTCATTTATTGCCTATAGTACCTTACGGTGTAGGACAGCGGGGTCTTTGAGCCTGAGGAACTAAAGCCGCATGGCTAGTGCAGTCGCCGCGAACTGTGCAGGTTAGAGTTTTCTTTTTGCTCCGGACAGAAAATAAAAACTCCACACCTTACCGATGATTCGAATCAGGGTCTCCCGAATGAGAGTCAGGCAATCTAACCACTCGGCCAGCCGCTCCTACTAATAATTACACATCCACAATATGTATTATGTACTAGTAAGTAAAGAATCCGTTTACACGGATTGCCACAGGGTGCTAGACAAATCAAATCAAATCAACTTTATTTTCAAAGGGTAACAAATTGGGCACGCAGGCCCGTCTTACATTCGGCCCTTCCAATCACTCGTCTTTCGTTCATCAAGAGCATTATACATTTACATAGGAAGAAAGATAAACATTGTGAAATGAATGTTGTAAATATAATCAAGACAAATTATCATGTTATGAGGCCCATATCCCATCTACCCATACATCACCGCACCCACACACACACACCCAGGGACACATACATACCCCACCAAGCAACCCATCCCCCACCCTCACACACTGCTCTCACCTGTTCCCCCAACCATAACACATTCGCCACCCACAGACATCCCCCCACCAACCCACACATCCCACGCCCACCCACATACACATCCTAACCCACACATCCTCTCCCCCATCCACACCTCCAACCACCAATCCCCCAGCCACATCTCCATCGACCACATATTCCCCACCCACACACACACATCCCCCACCAACCCACACATCGCACATCCACTCACACATCCCCAAACCATACTCACACATTCACACCAACTGACATCTCCCTACCTCGACACACACACACACACATCTCCCTAACCACCTATATATCCCCAATCCACTCACACACACCCCACCACCCACACGTACATCCTCCACCCACCCACACATGACCTAACCCAATCCTCCACCACACACCCCCACATGCACATCACATACATCCTCTTCTTCTTCTTCAGCATTCCGAGCCATTGAGGTTCTTTGCTGCAAATACAATCTGTCTCCATTCGTCTCTCTGGTGGACCTTCTCTTGCCAGTCGTTGATTCCAAGTGCTTGTAGGTCTGTATGTATATTATCTCTCCACCGCCTTCTTGGTCTACCTCGGGGTCTACGGTCATTTATTTCCTGAGTGTAAGCGAGTTTTGTTTCCCTATTATCTTCCATTCTTTCTATATGCCCCAGCCATTGTAGTCTATTAGCCTTCATGATACCAGTGATTAGCGGGGACTTAAACAATCATAAATGTCTTTGTTACTTCTTCTTTTCCACTCTCCACTTTGTGTATCCCTAATGGGTCCAAAGATGCGTCTTAAAATTTTGTTCTCAAAGGTTTGTAACAAGGCTTCGTCTCCTTTCGTTGTACTCCAGGTTTCAGAGCCATACAGCACAACTGGTCTGATCAGTGTTTTGTATATTGTGATTTGGTGTTACGAGATAGCGCCTTTGATTTTAGTAGATGTTGTAGTGCATAGTATATCTTATTTCCAGAGTTGATTCTAGTTTGTATTTCTTCCCTTATGATGTTGGAGCAGTTGAAGATTGTACCCAGGTATTTGTATGTTTCCGTTCTTTTAATGGTCATATTATCTATTTGTATGTGGCCAGAGTTTTTAGCCATTCCGTCTCTTGAAATTACCATATATTCTGTCTTATCTTGGTTGATAACCAGCCTCATCTGTTGGGCTTTTTCCTTTAAGTGAGTCAATATTTCTAATGTCTTTTGTTCACTTTGCCCTATAATATCTACATCATCTGCATAACCAAGCAGCTTGGATGTTCCTCCAATATCACATTCCTCCTTTACCTTCCTTACAACTTTCTCTAGAGCCAGATTGAAGAGTAGCGGCGATAGTGCATCACCCTGTTTCAAGCCAGATGTTATTTGGAAGGGGTCTGATTTCCTGCCTTTATATGTTACTATATTATAAGTATCTTCCATGCATAGTTTGGTCATGTTAATTAACTTCCTTGGTATTCCAAATTCCTGCATAACATTCCATAGACTATTCCTATGGACACTATCATAAGCCTTTTTAAAATCCACAAAAATGTTATGGAGATCTCTTTTATATTCCCAATGTTTCTCGGCTATTTGTCGTAAGATAAATATCTGATCTATTGTTGATCTGTTTTGTCTAAAACCCGCCTGGTAGTCACCTAATATGTCTTCTGAATATGGTTTTAGTCTATTTAGTAATACTGCGGATAGTATATCGAGGCTCATGTATTTGTTTCGTAACAAAGAAAGGTTTTTACAAAGGTGGGGATGTTAACCCCACGCTTCAACCCCCAACCTGGAGGACCAGGGTGTTTCTCTTTGTCTGTTCTCTACCCTTTGACCTGTCCGGCTTGGGAGGCCCTGCTGGTAGCTACGCTACCGCCGGCATAGCTCTCAGGGTCATTGAGAAACTCAAGCTCCCCCACCACGACAAGGTGGAAACACCATCGGGGGAGACATACATCCTCTACCACGCAATATTCCCAACCCACACACCGCACACATATCCCTCACCAACACATCCCACACCCACATACCACCATGCATCCCCACCTACACACCACACTTATATCCCCCACCCGCATACCACACAATATTCCCACCCACACTCACACAGATACCCTGACCCATCCACCCCACATACTCCCACCCACACACACATACCCCACCCACACAATATCCCCAACCAACACACCACGCTCCTCTCCCCAACCACACATACATTTCCCACCCATCCACCAACACACACTCACTCACGTACACATCCTCCACTACGCACCCACACACCCTCACCCACCCCCAACCAAACATCTCTCGATCACAATAGCCCTACTCACACACATCCTCCACCCACTCACGCATCCTACCCGGACACATACACATCCCTCACCCACCTACACATCCTTAAGCCACTCACACAACCCCACCGACACATTCTCCATCCACAGCACACATCTCCCACTCCACACCCCCACCACCCACACATACTTCTCCCAACCACCACACACCCCCTACTCACCCACACATATCCCCCACCCATACACACATTCCACGCACCCATTACACACATCCCCCACACCACACACACTTTCTCCCACCCACACACACACATCCTCACCCATACCACCACAAACATACCTCCCATTGACACACCATGTACACATCCCCCACCAACACACCGTACACATATCCCAAACCCACACACCATACACTTCTCCCCACCCGCCATTACATCCCCACTCCACCCACACAATCCCCTACCCACACAACCCCGCCACCCACACATACTTCCCCAAACCATCCACACATCTCCACCCACCCACACATATCCCCCACCCAAACACACATCCCCCGCACCCATACTTTCACCCCCACACATCCATCCACACATCCCACCAACACCCACAAATATCACCACCCACCAACACACACACACCAAAACCCATCCAAACGCATATCCCACCCACATTCCCCCACCCACACATATCCCCACACTCACACACATCCTCCACACACTCTCACACATCCTCACATCTAGACACATAAAAAATGCCTCACGTGAGCATTGAAACTAGTATGAACACACTCCCACACTTTACTACACATACGTTTAGGTTTTTGACCAATTGGCACTCATCGGCGATCTTGACAATATCATATCGGCCGATTTCACTTCCCAAGACGTTGCCTGGTACACAGGCTGGGTCGACATAGGAGCCCATGTCAAGTTTTAACATTCGAATTCGCCCTAATGCAGATGGAACCCTGGACCTATGGGTCGGTAGTGGAGCGACTACCCACTACACCACCGCGGTTCTCTGCTACGTATTACGTCTACTATAGATTCGAGACCTCACGTATTGCAAGGTCTGTTCATGGTCCCAGGAGAGTGACACCTCAGGCTTTGGAGTCTGATGGGTTAAATAACAACGTACTGAGACAAAGTCCAACGAACCAATCAACTGGCCAACCAACCAACCAACTAACCATGCAATCAACCATCCAACCAACCAGCCACCTACCTACCATCCAACCAACGAAACGACAAGACAACATCATGATTGGGTGGTTGATTGGTTGATTGGGCGGTTGATTGATTGATTGTGTGGTTGGGTGGTTGGTTGATTGGTTGGTTTGGTGAGTGGTTGGATTTGGTGGTTGGTTTGTTAACACGATAACTAAAATGGACGTAGTAATGTAATATTAAACCGGTTACTTAGAGATTTCACACAATGTATCAATTTATAATGATATAGTCATGGTGAAGACCAGTCTACATCCCTTTCCTAAAGAATGGAAATGTAATACTGCACTGGCTATATGCAGGGACACGCTTCATGACAATGAATGATGCATGACCTAGCATCCAAGCAAGCAGGGCATGTTGGGGTCGGTTGGTTGGTTGGTTGGTTTATTGATTGATTGGTTGGTTGATTGACTGGTTTGTTGGTTGGTTGATTGGTTGGTTGGTTGGTTTGTTGGTTGGTTGGTTGGTTGGTGGATGGTTCGCTAGTTGGTTAAATGGTTGGGTGGTTGATTGTTCGTTGGTTGGTTGACTGGTGGCTTGATGGGTGGTTGGTTGGTTGGGTGGTTGGTTGGTTGGTTTGGTGAGTAGTTGGGTGGGTGATTGGTTGGTTGGGTGATTATGTTGGTTGGTTGGTTTGGTGGGTGGGTGGGTGGGTGGTTGGTTAGGTAGTTAGTTAGTTGGTTGGTTGCTTGGTATGGTGGTTGGTTGGTTGGTTGGTTGTGTGATTGGTTGCTTTGGTGGGTAATTGGTTGATTAGTTGATTCGGTGGTTTGTTGGTTTGGTGAGTAATTGGTTGGTTGGTTGGTTGGTTGGTTGGTTGGTTGGTTGGTTGGTTGGCTTGATGGTTGTTTGATTTTTGATTAGTTGGGTGGTTGATTGGTGGATTGGGTGGTTGATTGATTGGTTGGTTGGTTGGTTGATTGGTTTGGTGATTGGTTTTTTGTGTGGTCGTTTTGTTGGTTGGTGGGTGGGTGGGTGGGTGACTGGTTGGTTGGATGGTTGATTGCATGGTTAGTTGGTTGGATGGCCGACTGATTGGTTGATTGATTGGTTGATTGGTTGGTTAGATGTTTCGGATGTTGGTTTGTTTGTTGGTTAGTTTGTCGGTTGGTTGGTTGGTTGGTTGGGTAGGTGGTTGGTTGGTTTGTTGGATGATTGGTTGGGTGGTTGATAGTTTTGATTGGTTGGGTAGTTGATTCCTTCGTTGGTTGGTTCGGTGGTTAGTTGGTTCGTTGGTTCGTTGGTTGGCTCGTCGGTTGTTTGGTTGGTTGGTTTTATGTGTGGTTCGTTGGCTAGTTAGGTTGTTGGTTCATTGGTTAGTTGGTTGGTTCATTGGTTTGTTGGTTGGTTGGTTAGTTGCGTATCTGATGGTTGGTTGTTTGGTCGGTTGGCTGGTTGGTTGATAATTGGTTAATTGATTGGTTGGCTGTTTGATTGGTTGGTTGGCCAGCTGGTTGGTTGGTTGGTTGGTTTGGAGGTTGGTTCGTTGGTGGGTTACGTGGTTGGTTGGGTGATTGGTCAAGCTGGTTAGTTGGTTGTTCGGCTAGTTTGTTGGTTAGCTGATTGGCTGATTGGTTGATAAGTTGTTTAATTGATTGGTTAGTTGTCTGGATGACTGGTTTACTGATTGGTTGGTTCCCTGATTGGTTGGCTGGCTAGTTGATTGGCTGGTTATTTGTTCTTTGTTTTGAATCCTCATGAAATCCGTGAGTCTTGGCCGTGAATGCGATGCACATTATTAATAATGATATGCTGATGATGATGAGAAGAAGAAGAAGAAGAAGAAGAAGAAGAAGAAGAAGAAGAAGAAGGAGGAGGAGGAGGAGGAGGAGGGGGGGGGGGGAGAAGAAGAAGAAGAAACACCCGTGACCTCAAAGGAGTTTTTCAACGGAAGTATTCAATATTCAGCCCAGCAGTTACGCCCCCTTGTAGAAAAGGACACTGAGTAACATTCCTGGTGTGGTTCCATTACATCACTTCCTGTTGATTCAAATGTCCTCCGAGCAGTTTGTAGGCAAAATGATTGATAATTTTGATCCTAGAGATTCTGCGGCTGGAGCTGACCCTCAGGAGAAGCTGTCACCAGAAGACTAATTATTTGATTGTTGATATTAGCTCGCACTTGAAAACCGCAGTTTGGCAACAATCTGGGACGTAAAGGTTCACTTTGTTAAACAAACGAAACAAAACAATGAAAATATCTAGAAAAAAGATTGAGAGGCCACAAATGGTGATGGATGAGTCCTTCCTTTCTTAGTCGAATTCTACTCCCTGCATTGTAGACTCCACCCCCCTCCCCCGCTCGCTCGCTTTAAACTCATACGTAGTCCAGACACACTACTTCTAGTAGTACTAGACTGAAATTTTTGTTTGGATTATCTTTCTCTATTAACAGTCTTCTTCTTCTTCTTCTTCTTCTTCTTCTTCTTCTTCTTCTTCTTCTTCTTCTTCTTCTTCTTCTTCTTCGTCTTCTTCTTCTTCTTCTTCTTCTTCTTCTTCTTCTTCTTCTTCTTCTTCTGTTGCTTTGTCTTCTGCTACTGCTGCCCCTACTCCTGCTCAACGTTTCTGCTGCTCCTTTACAATATTAGCCTCTCCAAGGGAAAGATGACTTGTGGGTAACCACACATAGGGATGTTTCTGTGAGATAACTTTGAAAAAAACGAAACGTCTCGAAGGTAGATGTGCGAATTCAAGACAGGTTAAAAACGAAAGGGAGTTCCCACTTAGGCGAATCAGTCCTCCCAGAGTGCCGGCAAGCTAAAGGGCTGAAAATTCTGCGAGAAATTGGAAGGTGGGGGTGACACTTCTGACGATCCGAAAACTCCTCTTGTGCTTTCTCCACGGCGGAGTTCGTATCGCCAGACAATGAAATATCGCAACAGACTCGGCAACACGGACAACAATAAATTCAGACAAGCACATTAATTCTCATGGAGAATTGGAGGCAGTTTCACAGATTTACAATGAACTTTCTGAACTCACCCGACGCCACAAATTTGATACGCCCTTCCGACGACCATGAGTCACAGGTTTGACCCAATTCTGCTCAATCTGGGGTGGTAAAACACTAGCAAAAGCCACCGAGGTAAAGGGATGACACGATTTGAAGGACAAACTGTTTAGTTTGGCCTTGCAATGTGTGTCTTCTATTGAACGTATTAGCAGACACACAAAATACATTGTCGGAGCACAAAAGACTTCTTTGTGGCCAGCAGTCTGCTAAGTCGTTGAGACACAATAGTTCTTTGTGCGCGCGATGTTTCCTGGGTGGCGCATGTGTCCCGATTATTTGCTGCTGCTGAATTAAATGCCGGATGCTGGGAAATCCTTGAGGCCATAACAGATCATAACAGATCAAGATATAAATGGTTAAGTGTTGATTGGCAATTAGAAATGGAGAAGAGATAACTGGGGAAAAAGAGAGAGAGATAGAGAGAGAGAGAGAGAGAGAGAGAGCGCGAGAGAGAGAGAGAGCGAGAGAGAGCGCGCGAGAGAGTGAGAGATATAGAGAGCCCGTGAGAGAGCGCTAGAGAGAGCATTAGAGAACTAGACGCAGCGAGAGAGAAAGCGACAGAGAAAGATAGAAAGCTAGAGAGAACGAAAAAGAGATCGGGCGAGAGAGAGAGAGAGAGAGAGAGCGAGAGAAATCGAGAGAGAAAGCGAGAGATGGAGTTAGAGAGAGCTAGAGAGAGATTTATAGAGATAGCGAGAGAACGCGAGAGGGGTTGTAAAAGAGAGAGAGAGAGCGAGAGAGAGAGTGAGAGAGAGAGGGGAGAGTGAGAGAGAGAGCAAGAGCTAGAGAGAACGAGAGAGAGCCTGAGAGAGTGAGAGAGATAGCAAGAGCCAATGAAAGAGCGAGAAAGAGGACATGTTTGAGTGCACGAAGAAGATCGAGAGAGACTGAGAGAGAGAGAGAGAGAGAGCGAAAGAGAGTGAGATAGAGAATGAGCGAAAGCGAGAGACTGAGAGAGAGAGAGAGAGAGAGAGAGAGAGAGGGGGGGGGAGTGCGAGAAAAAGTGCCAGAGAAAGAACTTTCTCCCTCGTTCTCTATAGTTCTCTCTCCCCTTTGTTTCCTTGTCTCTCTCTCTCTCTCTCTCTCTCTCTCTCTCTCTCTCTTTCTCTCTCTCTTTCTCTCTCACTCTCTCTCTCTCTCTCTCTCTCTCTCTCTCTCTCTCACACACACACACACACAAACATTTATTCCTCTTCATGTCCAGTGTACCCCCACTCCATCACAAGCCTTATAATGCCAGAATCTTAGTCTCCAAACCACAGTCCTAGATACAAGTTTGACACAGAACAAGGTCATTGTCAAAGAGCAACATCAGGCTGTGGAAACTTATGCACAACAGGACATGAACAGTTTAATATTCCCGAATTATCGGACTTGAATTCGGGGGATTTGGAAGCAGAACGGTGGGAGTTGATTTTCACAATTTAATGAGCGTCGGTCGTTCAGAAAGCAATGACCAAGTACTCATAGTAAAATTGCTTAGAAGATCTCAAACAAGCAACTACAAAAAATGATTGGATTGATTGTAACGACCTGTAAGCAGCTAAGTTAAAGACGTGTATATCTACGAGAGCGAGTCAATAAGTATGTCACACAGTTCTGTAGGATGGCACGTAAATGTATTTGGTGTTCTCTACAGGTGTCATTAGGTGACAGCAACATCGAACTTTATATTCTTGTTCGTCAATTGGTGCTAATTGTCTCATGCGCATGCGCAGCGCATAAACAAAATGGCGACTGCACTTACTGAGTGTACAACCAAAGAGCAACGTGCTGTTATGAGCTTTCTGTGGGCAAAGGACTGCCTGCAAAGGACATTCATGAGGAAATGCTTCCTATTTATGCTGAAAAATGTTTGTCCCCTAAAGCGGTGCATAGCTGGGTAGAAAAATTTTCTCAAGGACGCTCTAAAATTGTTGATGAAATCCGATTTGGTCGTCCTGTTCAGATTGCAACACAAGCATCCGTGCAGCGGGTGGAGGAGATGATTAGAAGTGACAGGCAAGTAACGATAGACTCTGTAGCATCTGAAATAGGGTGCTCACATGGTTAAGCATACATCATAATGCATGATCGATTGAAATTTAAGAAAATGTGCTCAAGGTGGGTACCTAGATAATTGAAGGAGGAACACAAAATGAACCGATTTGGCATGTCCTTGCATCATCTCTGTCGATACGAAGATGAAGGAGAAGACAAGCTGAACAGGATTGTTACTGGGGACGAATCATCGGTGCATCATTATCAGCCGGAATCAATGCGTGCTTCAATGCAATGGAAACATCCTTCTTCGCCTTGTGTCCAAAAATTCAAGGTTACGCCATCAGCAGGGAAGGTTATGCTGACAGTATTCTGGGATTGTCAAGAAGTGCTTTTAACCCATTTCAAAATGAACGGTGACAATGTGAATTCTGAATCGTACTGTGAAGTTCTATCGATGCTTCATGATGCAATTCGAAGAAAACGTTCAGGAATGCTGACTAGAGGAGTGTTGCTTCTTCATGACAATGCCAGACCACATGCGGCTCGATTAACTCAGGAGAAAATTAACCGACTAAGGTGGGAAGTTCTGGAACATCCACCTTACAGCCATGACTTGGCCCCTAGAGATTTCCACCTGTTTGGTGCACTGAAAACCCACATTGGCGGGAGACATTTCGCGAATGACGCCGAAGTTGAATGTAAAGTGAAAACGTGGATTAGAAAACAGAGCACGCAGTTCTATGCAGTCGGGTTGGGAGGACTGATAAAACGATCGGATAAGTGCAGCAATGTTGGTGGAAATTATGTTCAGAAATAAAGGGAAAATGTATGTATAAAAATAAACTGGTTTCAAGTTGTTATCATATATAGTTATTATTCTACATCCATTTTTGACTTATTTATTGAATTCTCCTCGTATGTGCTGCATACTGTCACACGTCTTGAGACTATTGGGTTAATGGTGCGAGACCCATATACTTATTTATAACCCAATCGACACTCGATAGATTATGAGTCAACATCACACCCACCGCCTTTACTTTTCAAGACATTTCCTGATACCGAATGTGGGACGCAGAGGTGTTTCCAAGGCACCAGGGCCGGGTTATATACTGGCCAAGACCTATTGACGCGTCCTCGTCGAGCGTCCTGGGCAACAGGTCCTTTCGGGGTCCTGGCTGAGGTCAATAGGATCGCCGATTCCTCCGAAGTCGGAGAGTGTCTGCCTGTATGGCGAGGAACCACCAGTCTGCACACCAATAAGCCAGACATGGGACAACGGATACTCACGCAAAACTCAGGTCCTGTATGACATCACACTGAAGTTGGACAACAGGATGCCTTCATCCGACATACAGGACTTCGCGTTGGAGCTCAAGCCAACGAACACAAGCAAGCAAGCAAGCATACCGAATGTCAGACTGTGTCGACATGAGAACCTTGTTGGGGATTAGACCACACATCCACCACGTCATCAGTAAAGTGTGCTTGTCCCGGCGCTAATGCGTCTTCAATAAGATGTGTGGAGCAACTTTACACCTAAGAAGAATTGATCGGTACAGAATGGGATTCAAGTTCAGTGAGCAGACTTCCCAAGAACATTAACTTTCTCACAAATCAATTGTTTCCAACTGGCCTAACCCTAGAAGTTGACATTCTGACGTCTCCAATTCATCAACAGGCCTTCATCATTTGTTAATCACTTATCATTGCATTTCCGGGACAGTCGTTTTCCCGCCATATTTCTTTCTTTGTTCATATTTTTATTTTTGCGTTGCCGAGGGACCTCGGGACCAATGAAATCATACGGCGAATAGGGCTGCCTCATCTTAAGACCAGGAAATGAGGACATTCGGATCAAAGAAAGAGGACTTTAGACGACGTCTTTTCCAATAGCTCTGTGGCGAAGGGGTGACAGGCGCAATTCGTAATCCCGCAAACCGCGTTCGAAACACAGTTGCGAGCGATTTGGTCAGCAGACTTGCGTTGGTTTTCATAAAATGGTATGAATATCAGTCGTTCAGAAATCAGTGGCTTCCAAGAAGTCCAAAACAGTCAACAAATTTTGATTGCTACGTCCTGTAAAAGATATGCAACAGTATTTTATTGCAGAGAAAGACAAGTATACAGGAATTAGGAAAGGATCAACGATTATTTTGAATTATCTGCCCCCATAACGATAACACTGAATTTTGAATTTAAATCATGGAGCGAACAGATGGAACTGCTCGAACAAAACTCTAAAAACTCGGAAAGTCTTTCAAAACTCGTGGTTTACAACGTGAAGATTCTATCAAAAAAATGTACATACTACTTCCTGAAATGCTCATTGGTGTATGTCTTACGTATTGTACCAATAATAACATTAGGAGATGTAATAATTTTAAAGTTAAAATTACGACAGTTTAAAAATCTGAATAACGAAGAATAAATTGCACGATTTATTTCCTGGAATGTTCGCTGCATCTCCTTGGGTACATACTGCAGAAATCACAAGATTTATCTAATTAGTTTATGTTGTGTGATTTGCGCAGTATGTACCCGAAGGTTTGCAGCAAATTATGCCAGGCAATAAATCTTGCAATCTATTGTTTGTGTCTTTGTTAATCAAATCCAATAGGGAAACACTTCTTTTGAATTTTTACATTGTCAAAAATTTAGCATCTTCTGTCTCTATCTCCCCCTGCTTCTCCTTCCCTCCAACTCTCCTGTTGTCACGACGTACTCCAGATTTATCTTTCTTATGACATGCTCATGGAATGTGTACTGTCCTCTCATGACGTGTTCTAGGAATGTGTACTGTCCTTTAATGACGTGCTCATGCGGACAGATTGGCTGGCGTGGCAAAACTTGGTGGAGTATTGATGCATGACAAAACAGACGTGGTTGCAGCCTTGTGGGAGCACGTGTACACCTCGGAGGAGCAAATGGATCACCATAGTCTTGTAAGAATGAGCCAGCGAGATGTGACGAGGGGATCTGGCCGACGATCGACGCTCAGAGGAAAGGCGAGACGGACATATAATCAGATTGCTACTGGAACTATTAGTGTTGGAACTCTTCGCTGGCTGCTGAGAATGGGGACGGAGCGCTTAGGGAATGTCCCGAATGCTGTGATGTCTGTTCCTAAATCAATCAATCAATCAATCAATCAATTATGGAATGTCGAATGTCCTCTCATGACGTGCCCAAGGAATGTGGACTGTCCTCTCATGACATGCTCAAGGAATGTGGTCTGTCCTCTCATGACGTGCTTAAGGAATGTGGAAAGTACTCTCATGACGTGCTTAAGGAATGTGGAAAGTACTCTCATGACGTGCTTAAGGAATGTGGAAAGTACTCTCATGACGTGCTTAAGGAATGTGGAAAGTAATCTCATGACATGTTCAAGAAATGTGGACTGTCCTCTCGTGACGTGCTAATGGAATAAGGACTATCATCTCATGACATGCTCAAGGAATGTGGAATGTCCTCTCAAGGCGTGATCATGTAATATGGGCTGTCCTCTCATGACGTGACCATGGAATGTGAACTGTTTTCTCATGATGTGATCATGGAATGTGGACTGTCCTCTCATCGCGTGATCATGGAATATGGGCTGTCCTCTCATGACGTGCACATGAGATGTGGACTGTCCTCTCAGGACATGCACTACGGATGTTGACTATCCTCTCGTGACATGCTCAAGAAATGTGAAATGTCCTCTCATGACATGCTAATGGAATAAGGACTATCATCTCATGACATGCTCAAGGAATGTGGAATGTCCTCTCAAGGCGTGATCATGTAATATGGGCTGTCCTCTCATGACGTGACCATGGAATGTGAACTGTTTTCTCATGATGTGATCATGGAATGTGGACTGTCCTCTCATTACGTGATCATGGAATATGGGCTGTCCTCTCATGACGTGCACATGAGATGTGGACTGTCCTCTCAGGACATGCACTACGGATGTTGACTATCCTCTCGTGACATGCTCAAGAAATGTGAAATGTCCTCTCATGACATGCTCAAGGAATGTGGAATGTCCTCTCATGACGTGATCATGGAATATGGGCTGTCCTCCCATGGCGTGATCATGGAATGTGGACTGTCCTCTTGACGTGCTCATAGAATGTGGACTATCCTCTTCTGATGTTAGTAACCAGTTATGTTTGTGAGTTCTATAATATCTTCATTCTGCGTTGTATCCGCCCAAAGTGTTTGCATTATATCGACATAAAAACCAGCGTTCACTTAATATTCTCACTAGACTGCCAACTGTCCATGATTCACTTCCGTAAACCAGGATTGATTCCATATAGCTCTTTAGAATTATTTTTCCCATCTTGAATGACGAATATATATTACATACTAGCTGACCCGGCCCGGCTTCGCCCATCTCCTGGCGGGGATCTATCAATCTATCTGTCTGTCTGTCGGTCTGCTTGTCTGTCTGTCTGTCTGTCTGTCTGCTTGTCTGTCTGTCTGTCTGTCTGTCTGTCTGTCTGTCTGTCTGACCCTGCCCGGCTTCGCCCAGCTCCTGGTTGGGAGCATCTCATTTAATTGATATAAGTAGTCATATAAGCTCCCGTTCCCTTTCCCGACTATCTGTCTGTCTGTATGTCTGTCTGTCTGTCTGTCTGTCTGTCTGTCTGTCTGTCTGTCTGTCTGTCTGTCTGTCTGTCTGTCTGTCTGAACCGGCCCGGCTTCGCCCAGCCTCTGGTGGGGAGCATCTCATTTAATTCATATAAGTAGTCATATAAGCTCCCGTTCCCGACTATCTGTCTGTCTGTCTGTCTATCTATCTGACCCAGCGCGGCTTCGCCCAGCTCCTGGCGGGGAGCGTCTCATTAAATTCATATAACAAAAATAAATTAACTTAAGAATGTCCTTCCACACACCATCCATTTTTTTAAATCACCTACATGACTGTAGATAACTTCTTTAAACATAAAAAGATGAATTAGAAAATTTTCACTATTTAAATAGATGCATTATTTTTATGAAAACTTTGAAAATGCCTTAAAGATTATATCATTATTTATTATAACGCATATGCCTGTAAATAATTGTAGACAAAGAGTTTATAAATCTTTGAAAACAATGCTACAATCTTTATATAAAATATATAGCAATGCTATTAAAAGTTATGCCCCTTGAAATAACTTTTCTTAAGTTAAATCCCCTCGCTATATATAAATGATAATTTAAATTAAAATATTAAATATTAGTAAGTAAATAGCTGATTGTACACTAACAAACTATGACTGTTCGCTGCACGGGAATGAAAATAAAACATGTAGAAAATTTCATCTCAATCGGATGGAACGTTATCGAACGCATCAAATACTTCCCTACTTACATTGTCTTTTATATATATATTAGATAGTATTCTTCATTTTACATGAGCTAATTTAAATTTAAATTCTTTAATACACCTGCATCTGCGATTATTAAAGTACCTACATACTTAAATGCAAAGTTAAATAGATGTGTGGCCTGAAATTACCCTCTAATGTCCTATAATTCCCTTTAATTTCCTTTGTTGCCAACTAGTTTTCATCAATGCCTGTACACATATTTCTTATGTTATTTATTTGAACATTATTTTACAGCGTCTTTTCTTTGTTAACTTGCATTATCACTGTACTAACTATCTAACTAACTAACTAACTAACTAACTAACTAACTAACTAACTAACTAACTAACTTACTAACTAACTAACTAACTCATAAACTAACTAATTAACTAATAAATTAACTAACTAAATAATAAACTAAGTAACTAATTAACTAAGTTACTAATTAACTAACTAACTGGCCAACTTACTAATTAACTAACTAACTAATTAACTGACTATCGAATTAACTAACTAACTAATTTAACTTACTAACTAATACACTAATTCACTAATTCACTAATTCACTAATTTACTAACTAAGTAACTAACTAACTAATTAACTAACTAACTAGAACAACTAATTAATTAACTAACTAACTAACTAACTAACAAATTAACTGACTAATTAACTAATTATCTAACTATCTCACAAACTAATTAACTAACTAATAAAATAACTAACTAGAACAACTAATTAACTAACAAACTAATTAACTAACTAACTAACTAATTAACTAATTAATTATCTAACTATCTCATAAACTAACTAACTGACTAATAAACTAACTAACTAATAAACTAACTGGCCAACTAACTAACTAACTAACTAACTATCTAATTAACTAACTAATTAACTAACTTACTAACTAATAAACTAACTAACTATTTAACTAACTTACTAACTAAGTTACTAACTAACTAGAACAACTAATTAATTAACTAACTAACTAATTAATTAATTAACTAATTAACTAGTCAATTAATTAACCAACTAACGAATTAACTAACTAATTGCTCAACTTACTAACTAATTAACTAACTTATAATTAACTAACTAACCCGCAAACTTACTAACTAATTAACTAACTTACCAATTAACAAACTTTCCAACTTCCCAACTAACTAACTAACTAACTAATTAACTAACTATCTAATTCACTAGCTAATTACCTAACTAATAAACAATCTAACTAATTAACTAACTAATTAACTAGCTAACTAACTAACTTACTATCTACCTAAGTAACTAACTAATTAACTAACTAACTAGTCAACTTATTAACTAACTAACTAACTGACTAACTAATTAACTAACTAACTAGTGAACTAACTAGCCAACTAACTAATTAAGTAACTAGCCAGCTAACTAATTAACTAACTAACTAACTAACTAGCCAACTAACTAATTAATTAACTATCTAATTAACTAGCTAGCTAACTAATTAACTAACCAAATAACTAACTAGCCAGCTAACTAGTTAACTAACTAATCAGCTAGCTAACTAATTAACTAACTAACTAATTAACTAATTAGCCAGCTAACTAATTAATTAATTGACAAATTTACTAGCCAGTTAAATAATTAATTAACTAACTAATTAACTAAGTAACTGGCAAAAAGGATAAGAACGCTCGCTCTTAAACTGATTGCACGCTGTTAGCGAGGTTCAACCCCTTACACCGGCATTAAGTCGGACATAAACGATGATTTCAGAAAGCAATGGCAAACTACTGAAGTACAATTGCTTAGAAAAGTAATCAGGAATCAATCGTATCACTCTGCAAAGAGAATACGACATTTTTAACTAACTTATCTAACTGACTAAATAACTATCAAGCTAGCAAACTAACTAATCAACTAAGTAAGCAGCTAACAATGTTCATGTCCTTTCCTATAAGCTTATCTTTCTTGAGAGTGTATACGCCGGCGAATTAATACGTTGATATTCAATGTGTATTGGATACAGACGCGTTTCCCAGTACATATTAAATTGACACTCTATGTCCCACGGCATGGAGTAATATCGTTTGAGTTCAAAAACGTGTGAGGAGTGTGCCGGGTAAAGAGGGAGCTGTTGTAAACGCTGTCGGGTTGAATTTCAAAATGAGAAATCTTACTCACAAATAAAGGAGTTCACAGGCAAGAAGGTTGTCTACATTGCACCAGGGTTTATCCCATATGGTTCTGTCTCTTTCTGCAGGACGGCCTGCAGAAGCAGTCGCACAAAGCACGAACTTCGTAGCTCCAGCGAACACTCCTATGAGTCTCCGAGATAAATTACACTCGTCAACCAAACGACCGGTATCGAACTCACAACCTTCCGAGCGTAAAGCAGGTGGTATAATCACTCACAAACTCAAATTGACAAACTCACAAACTAAAAAACTCATAAACTGACAAACTCACACAATCACAAGCTCACAAACTCACAAACTGACAAACTCACAAATTGACAAACTGACAAACTCACAAATTGACAAACTCACAAACTGACAAACTGATAAACTCAAAAACTGACAAACTGACAAACTGAAAAACCCACAAACTGGCAAACTCACACACTCAGAAACTGACAAACTCACAATGTGACAAACTCATAAACTGGCAAATTGACAAAATGACAAACTCAAAAACTGACAAACTCACACTCTCATAAACTCACCAACTCACAAACTCGCAAATTTGACAAACTCACAAACTCGCAACCTGACTAACTCACAAACTCACAAACTGAAAAACTCACAAAATGACAAACTCAAACTTACAAACTCACAAACTTATAAACTCATACACTCACAAACTCATAAACTCACAAACAAAAGAATATATATATATATCACGTGTGGTTCCGGGGTGCGCGCACCGTTGGATTCACTCCGGTTATCGAGTTTGTGCACTGTGATAAGATGCTCCTTGTATACCCGTAGGGAGGAGATTGATAGACGTGATGGTAAGCTTTGAAAGTTATCCATTAGAACCCAACGCAAATGGAAGTTCTTATGTTGCCTACACATTGTGATTAATACAGAAGCATTAATTATAGGTAAACAAATGTGACTGAAGATACATTTATTCATTGGGGGTGGGGATAGGGAGGGGGGGGGGGGTTTGTTCGTTCACTCGCTTTGAACTCCGGCGTAGTCCATACACATGCTTCTACTTTTAGTGGACTGGGCTGATTATTTTCGTGTAGATTAGCTTTCCCTATTATCAGTGTCCCTCGCCATCAGGCGAACCCACTCCGACTAATGAGGTACTTGTAATTTACTTCCTAAAGTCACGGACGGGAAGTCAACATGATAGCCCAAGTGACAGGTATAGGGGATGAACCCGCTACCTCGGCATCAGCATACGGAAGTTTAAGAGCGAACGCTCATATTCTTGCTGCTATGCTGACCTGTATTTATTCATATATTAATATGGTGTGATTAAAATGGCGGATGGAAAGGCAGACAGAACAATTCGCGAACTACTGTATTGATAATGGACGATGAAGGGCAATAGTAAAGTTGTGGAGGGACCAGGTGGCTGCAAGTCCAGAAACATTCAGATGCATCTTCTTCTTCTTCAGCGTTCCGAGCCATTGAGGTTCTTTGCTGCAGATACAATCCGTCTCCATTCGTCTCTCTGGTTGACCTTCTCTTGCCAGTCGTTGATTCCAAGTGCTTGTAAGTCTGTATATATATTATCTCTCCACCGTCTTCTTGGTCTACCTCGGAGTCTACGGTCA
Organism: Cepaea nemoralis; assembly: GCA_014155875.1. NCBI lineage: Eukaryota > Metazoa > Mollusca > Gastropoda > Stylommatophora > Helicidae > Cepaea > Cepaea nemoralis. Next base: position 14,022 of record JACEFZ010025976.1, on the reverse strand, counting down.
TTTATTTCCTGAGTGTAAGCGAGTTTTGTTTCCCTATTATCTTCCATTCTTTCTATATGCCCCAGCCATTGTAGTCTATTAGCCTTCATGATACCAGTGATTAGCGGGGACTTAAACAGATCATAAATGTCTTTGTTACTTCTTCTTTTCCACTCTCCACTTTGTGTATCCCTAATGGGTCCAAAGATGTGTCTTAAAACTTTGTTCTCAAAGGTTTGTAACAAAGCTTCGTCTCCTTTCGTTGTACTCCAGGTTGCAGAGCCATACAGCACAACTGGTCTGATCAGAGTTTTGTATATTGTGATGTTGGTGTTACGAGATAGCGCATTTGATTTTAGTAGATGTTGTAGTGCATAGTATATCTTATTTCCAGAATTGATTCTAGTTTGTATTTCTTCCCTTATGATGTTGGAGCAGTTGAAGATTGTACCCAGGTATTTGTATGTTTCCGTTCTTTTAATAGTCATATTATCTATTTGTATGTGGCCAGAGTTTTTAGCCATTCCTTCTCTTGAAATTACCATACATTCTGTCTTATCTTGGTTGATAACCAGCCCCATCTGTTGGGCTTTTTCCTTTAAGTGAGTCAATATTTCCAATGTCTTTTGTTTATTTTCCCCTATAATATATATTATCATTTGCATAACCAATAAACTTGGATGTTCCTCCAATATCACTTTCCTCCTTTACCTTCATTACAACTTTCACCAGAGCCAGATTGAAGAGTAGCGGCGATAGTGCTCACCTTGTTTCAAGCCAGATGTTAATTGGAAAGGGTCTGATTTCCTGCCTTTATATGTTACTATATTATAAGTATCTTCCATGCATAGTCTGGTCATGTTGATTAACTTCCTTGGTATTCCAAATTCCTGCATAGCATTCCATAGACTATTCCTATGGACACTATCATAAGCCTTTTTAAAATCCACAAAAATGTTATGGAGATCTCTTTTATATTCCCAATTTTTCTCGGCTATTTGTCGTAAGATAAATATCTGATCTATTGTTGATCTGTTTTGTCTAAAACCCGCCTGGTAGTCACCTAATATGTCTTTTGAATATGGTTTTAGTCTATTTAATAATACTGCGGATAGTATCTTATAGCTCGTGGACAGTAGTGATGTTCCTCTATAATTTTCACATTGGAACTTGTCTCCTTTCTTAAAGATAGGTATCAATAATGACTCTTTCCAGTCATGGGGTAATTCTTCTGTCCTCCAGATTTTTATTATTAGTTCGTATAGCTTTAGATGTAATGCATGGCCACCTGCCTTTATAAATTCAGCAGCAATTCCATCAGTCCCAGTTGCCTTATTGTTTTTAAGTTGTGTGATTACATATAGGATTTCTTCAAATGCAGGTTCTTCAATTTGTGGTTCACACGGTAGAACCTCTTCCTGTGGGAAAGTGTTACTTGGAGCTTCAACGTTTAGTAATTCAGATGCATGGTAGGATCATTTTTTTTTTGGGGGGGGGGGGGGGGAGAGGGTGGAGGGGGGGGGGGGAATTGGTAGATAGATGTGACAACCGGAAAGATTTGCGGAAAGAGAGATAAAGGAAGACAGCGTGAGAAGATTCTTGACAGTCCTGTGTCATGGCACGGAAGGGAGTCGACACACCAAGTGATTCATGACGTCGGAGATCGTAATTTGTGGAGAGGCATGATAGCCCACGCCTGCCGGTAAGGCACTGGATGATGGATGATGTCTAGATAGACATTATAATTACACTTAAACAAAATGAAGCCGAATATAAAATAATCCCTGAAATATAGTACGAAAATATAAAATAGTGAAAGAACCCTGACTAAACAGCAAGTGTAGGAAGACTGAAAAGCTACAAGAAGATAAGATCCATGTTTGAAAAACAAAAACAAATATACTGAACCTACTGGGCATTAGAAAACATTCAACAAGTATTTATTTGAAGGCAAAAGAAGATGAAATATTAATACACAACCAGATGGTTTCCGAAAGGTGGACAGAGTATGTACAAGAGGTATGTGATCAAGATGAGATGGGGAACAATTGTGAGTATCTTGGGTCATTGATTACCAACAACGGTGACACAATGAAAGAAATTAAACGACGACTACCAATTGCTCTTCAAAGACTAAAACAACTGAATAAATTATGGAGTGGGACAGACAGATCTACAAAAATTAGATTTTTAAGAGCATGCATCTTTCCCATTGCAACATACGCCTGTGAGACCTGGACACTTACTAAACAAGCTGAACAGCGCATAAATGCATTTGAATATAAATGTTATAGACGAGTTCTAAGAATATCTTGGGTAAAGAAAATAACAAATGCATCCATACTTCAAGAGCTGAATATTGAAGAAGGTTGGCTATTAAAGACGATAAAACAAAGAAAATTGAAATATTTTGGTCACTTGAAACGCCACGAAAGTTTGGAGAGAACAATAATGGAGGGGTATATGCCTGGGAAGAGAGGAAGAGGAAGGCCAAAGAGAAGATGGGTGCAGGATGTGGCGGATGATCTCCAGATGGGTGTATCGGACGCGGGACATCTTGCTTATGATCGAGATGTTTTCCGGAAGGTTGTTATGGGAGCGAGGATCTGCAAAGGACATGCTACTGAATGAATGATCATGATGACAGATCAGAAACAAACACCCGTGCTCAATGTGAATGACGACCATCATCGAAAGAAAAAGTAGAAAATAATATGCAACACGTTAAGAAAAGTAAATCCTCGGTAACAGGTAACATCATTGATGAATAAAAAGATGTTGCTGAATTGGGCAAAGCATTTTTTTGTTGTTGCTTACTTGCATTGAACTCAAGCGTGGTCCATATATGTCCTACTACATCTTGTGCACTGGACTAGCTTTTGTGTGTGTGTGTGTGTATTAACTGTTCTTATCACCAGTGTCCCTTGCCATCAGGCGAAACCTACTCAGACTTCTGACGTACTTGTAATTTACGTCCCCAAGTCAAGGACGAGACGTCAACATTTTAGTCCAACTGACCGGTGTAGTTGTTGGACCGGCTACCGCGGCATCAGCACACCGGATGTTTAAGATCAAGTGCAACTGAGTTAGTATATTACGTGCTTCCGGCAGAAAAAAAAGTCTGTCGACTCGTGCCTGATAAGGAATCGCAATACTGGTATAAGGGAAGTAACTCTGACAATTAAATATTCGTTTACAAAGTCATTTTAAAGATTGAGCACAACCCACTACTGGTAACGCTGATCGTATTCCGGCAACAACCTAAGGCCTTGTCCACGTCAGATTGGAAGCACTAGACTCCAGTGTCGCTGTCGTTTGAGCTAGTCAATAGTGTATATCCTTGACTGGACCCGGGATCAAACCTCGGATCAGTGGCGTGTGAGGCAGGTGTGTAACCACTTGACCACGCGGCTTACGTTAGACGCGACCAAATTATCACACAGAATATCACACCGGATTGGTGTGAGTTTATTAAAGGCCTATGCTTCAATGCTGGTGGAGACTGAGTGTGTGTGCCTTAATGTTTAGGGGAGATTAGGGGAGTATGCGTTATTGTTGGGTAGATTGAGGGAGTATGCTTTAATGTCGGGGAGATTGAGGGAGTATGCTTTATTGTTGGGTAGATTGAGGGAGTATGCTTTAATGTCGGGGAGATTGAGGGAGTATGCTTTAATGTCGGGGAGATTGAGGGAGTATGCTTTAATGTCGGGGAGATTGAGGGAGTATGCTTTATTGTTGGGTAGATTGAGGGAGTATGCTTTAATGTCGGGGAGATTGAGGGAGTATGCTTTATTGTTGGGTAGATTGAGGGAGTAGGTTTTAATGTTGCGTAGACTGAGGGATTATACTTTAATATTGGGGAGATTGAGGAAGTATGATTTAGTGTTGGGTAGATTGAGGGAGTATGTGTAATGTTTGAGGATATTGGGAAACTGTGCTATAATGTAGGGGGAGGGGGATTGAGGGAGTATGTTATAATTTTTTTTGGAGATAGTATGTTACAGTCTTGGAGAGACTGGGGGAGTATGCTACAAGGTTGGGAGAGATTGAATAAGTATGCTACAGTGTTGGCGAGACTGAGGGTCTGTGCTCTGTGTTGGGAGATGAAAGACAGAAATAGATGTAACATATATGTTTCTCTCGTAACTTATGAAGCTATTGCTGCGTATACCGTCGGGCTACTCTACATTAGTAAAGGCGACTATCAGGATACTGACCACATCGCTCACGGAAATCCGATTAGTCTGTACAAGTTGATAGTGTTACCGGGTGAGGGGGGGGGGGGGGGAGTGCCGCTGAGTGGTCTCGAGGTATGGTGACCGCCTCGAGTGCTGGAGGTCCCGGGTTCAAGCCCCGGTGACGTCCGGGATTTTTTCACGTGCACTTCTAGTAACAAACTTTCCACTGGTCTCTGGGTAGTGAGATCGGACGCCCGTGTGTATTGTTGCGCACGCAAAAAATCGCTTGGCAGTTGGAAATCGAAAACAGAGTAGACCGAACGGCGCTGCCCGGGCACAATTTCGAGTTAAAAATCTACCCAAAATATTTCAGGATCCTCGCCGGTGCTAGGGAGTTCGTGCACTGAGCTGAGATTCTCCGGACCCAGGCTTGAGTTAGGAGGAGAACGGAGCACTTATGGGTTACACACGTGTGCCGTGATGTTGATCCATCGACTAAACTAAACTAAAACTGGATTGAATCTGGTACTGAATATTAAATAGCAACTTGTCTCCGCTAATCACTGGTATCATGGAGGCTAATAGACTACAATGGCTGGGGCATATAGAAAGAATGGAAGACAAAAGGGAAACAAAACTCGTTTACACTCACGAAATAAATGATCGTAGACCCCGAGGTAGACCAAGAAGACGGTGGCGAGATAAGATATTTACAGACCTACAAGCACTTGGAATCAACGACTGGCAAGAGAAGGTCAACAAAGAACGTAAATGGCTCGGAACGCTGAAGAAGAAGAAGAACTTGTCTAAGGACACGCAACAGGGACCCTTCTAGACACCAAAACCGGTGTTACCGAATCGCCAATCAACGTCACTGTGGTGTTAGAGTCTCTTTCAACTCTCTCTCTCTCTCTCTCTCTCTCTCTCTCTCTCTCTCTCCTCTCTCTCTCTCTCTCTCTCTCTCTCTCTCTCAATCTCTTCCCTCCCTACCTCCCTTCCTCTCCGCTGCTACATTTGAAAATGCTTACCAGAGTACGCCTCCATTCAAGTATTTGAGAATCTCCCCCTCTCTCTCGCTCTCTCTCTCTTTCTCTCTCTCTATCTCCCTCATTTTCACCCCTCCCTTTTGTTACATTTAAAAGCTTACCTATGCACCCCTCCATGCAAGTATATTTTAATATATCTATTCTCTCTCTCTCTCTCTCTCTCTCTCTCTCTCTCTCTCTCTCTCTCTCTCACTCTCTCTCTCTCTCTCCCGTCCCCTCCTCCCTATTTAAAAAGCTGTCCCGTGCATCCCTCCATGAAAGTATTTTTTTAATCTCCCATCTCTTTCTCTTCTCTCTCTCTCTCTCTCTCTCTCTCTCTCTCTCTCTCTCTCTCTCTCTCTCTTCTTCACCTTTACCTTATTTAAAAAACTGTCCCGTGTAACACTCCATGGAAGTAATTTTTTTTTAAAATCTCCTATCTCTCTCTTCTCTCTCTCTCTCTCTCTCTCTCTCTCTCTCTCTCTCTCTCTCTCTCTCTCTCTCTCTCTCTCTCTCTCTCTCTCTTTTCTTTTCTCAGCTACGCCAACTGTTAGATAATACCTCGGTGGGCTGGATGAAAAGATGAGAGAAGCATTTCAAAATACTGTACAAATTAGACATCATAACCTACACGCAACATATCTCCCCAGAAAGAAGCCACAACAAACCCTCCCATTGTCCTCCCTCCCAATAGTAACCCGACTGTAGAGAGCTAAGACACGCCGCGGCTATCTCAGTCACGTGACCTCTAGCCGAAAGTAGTCCCGGTGTTTGGGTCAGCCCAATTCCCCCACCCTACTCTCGGAGTCTAGGAGCCGACATTTCCGGTGTTTTAAAATCGGAGGGAAAATGCGTCTCAAGTAGTTCTGTCACGCCCATTCTTTGGGTCGTTCAATACAGGACCGCTTTCTGAATCTCCAAGACGAAACGTCCATTGCAGCTCAACACCATGTGCCAGGCCGAGAGGCGTGGACGGTCGTGGTCGACATCTCACACGACCACCACTCGTGGATCAGGTCGGTGTTTTTGTCCCGGTTACCCCACGTGGCCACGCCATCCGGGCATTTATCTCTTTGTCTTCCCTTTAGCCTTTTCCCCGTCAGATTTGACAGCTGTTACTAAGTTTAAGTGTATGTGTCCTCAAAATGTGCCCATGCAATCTTGAATATCTACGTCTCATTTCTCTAAATAATTATCAGGTTAAGTGCCCTGCCTTGACTAACTATGTCTAATTTCTCTAATCAATTTACGGGTTACGTGCTCATGCAATCTTGACTGTCTAAATTTAATTTCTCTAATCAATTTACGGGTGTTGTGCCCATGACTGTCTACGTATAATTTTTCTAATCACTTTACTGGTTTCGTACCCGTGTAATCTTGACTCATCATCATCATCAAGTGTCGTGCCGGCTGGCGTAGGCGTTCATGGCTCTCCACAGATATCGGTCTTTGCTTTTCTGGACAACTCTGCTGCTGATATTCCTCCATGCCACCGTCTCAAACCACCCAGCATCATTTCTCTTGGTCTGCCTCTGCCTCTCTTCCCCTCGATCTTTCCAGTTGTTACGATGTTCTCCAATGCCTCTCTTCTCATCACGTGACCGAAGAAAGATGTTTGTCTCTGTCTTATTGTTGTATATAATGTTCTAGTTTCATTAGCCTGTTTCAGGCAGTCATCGTTAGTTACTCTGGCAGTCCAATGAATTCGCAACATTCGTCTCAGGAACCACATCTCTGTTGCTTCTAATTTCTTCTTACTTTGTTCATTTACATTCCAAGATTCACTGTCATACAACAAAACTGGTTCTACATAGCATTTCAGCACTCTCTTTCTTACATTCAGTGATAGTGACTTATTGCACAAGATACTCTTCATTTTCTGAAATGCGGCTTTTGCCTGCCCTATTCTGCTCCTAATCTCTGTTGTACATCTTCCATCTGATGTTATAAATGCCCCTAGGTATCTAAAATTATCCACTTGGTTAAGGATTTTCCTTCTATTTCTATGTCACATTTTGGTGTCACCATTTTCTTTGATATTACCATTGTTACTGTTTTCTTGATATTCAAGGAGAGTCCTTTCCTTGCACTCTCTGTTACTACAACGTCTAATAATTGTTGTAGGATCTGTTGAATTATCCGCCACCAATACTGTGTCATCTGCATAGCGTATATTATTTATATTATAACCTCCAACTAGTATTCCTGGCATCTCTTTGATCTCTCTCATTATTACTTCGCTATACAGGGAGAAAAGATCTGGTGACAAGACACACCCCTGTCGTACTCCTAGCTTTATCTGTTCGTAACTACCCTCTTTATTTCCCATTTTAATTGCTGCTACTTGGTTCCAGTAAATATTCTTTATTATTCTTAAATCTTTTCCATCAATGTTGATATCTTCCAACATTTTAATCAGTTCATCATGTTTTACTTTATCAAATGCCTTAGTATAATCTATGAAACACAAATATATGTCTCTCTGTTTCTCTATTGACCTTTCTATTAGTGTCCGCAATGTATACATTGCATTGTTTGTCCCCTTTCCTTCCACAAATCCATACTGTTCTTCACTAATTTCCATTTTTTTTTATTCTTCTCATTATGATTCTGAGTAAAAGCTTAGTGATATGGTTTATGAAGTTAATTGTACGAAAATCTTCACAATCAATTGCTCCTGGTCTTTTTGGTATAGCTATAAATACAGATTTCTGCATATCACTGGGTAAATATCCACTATTGTAAATATCATTCAACATTTTGATTAATATATCTACTCCAAATTCTCCCAACACTTCTAATTCTTCTATTGTGATTTCATCTGGCCCAGCTGTTTTTCCTTTCTTCATATGTTTCATAGCGTCAGCGACTTCTTCTTTCAGAATAGGTGGACCTTCTAAGTTACTATCTTCTGTTAATTCTTCCTTTTCTCCGTCATATAATTCTCTTATATACTCATTCCACCTCTTCATTATAGCACCTTCCTCTAATAATATCTTTCCTGTTTTTGATTTCAAACACCCTGTATTTATTCTTATTTTCCTTCCTGTAAGCTCACTGATTTGTCTGTACATATTTTTTGTATCATTAATGGAATTTAATTCAATTTTTTTTGCATTGCTCGTTTAACCAACTTTCTTTAGCCTTCCCACATTTATCTTTTATTTCTTTATTTATCTTAGCGTATTCTTGTTTGTCATTTTTACTCTGTTTTCTTTTGTCCATCAGTTTTAAGATTTCTTCATTCATCCATTTTTTCTTAGCTATTTTGCCTCTCTCCGGTAATACTTCTTTGCTAGTTTGATGAATGGAGTCCCTTAACATTTCCCATTGTTCATTTATATTCTGTATTTTAGCTACCGCATTGTACCTATTTTTCACAGTCACTCTGTATTGTTCTTGCAGTTCTTTATCTATTTTCAAAACCTCTTTATTAAGTCTCATGTTCTTAACCATTTTTTTCCCTCTCTTTAATCTTACTTTTGTTTGTCCACATAGTGGTACATGATCACTATTACAGTCAGCACCAGGCATTGTCTTTACATTAATTAATTTTATTAATTAGTATGTAGTCAATTTGGTTGCGTATTTTCTTATCAGGGCTTTTCCATGTGTACAGTCGTCTTTTATGGTGTTTAAACCATGTGTTTCCAATCATCATATCATTGATATTTGCCCATTCTATTAGCTTTTCCCCTCTTTCATTTCTTGTACCTAAACCATAATTCCCCACTACATCCTCCATTTTCCTCTTTCCTACTTTTGCATTAAAATCACCAAGTATTATTTTTATTTTTTGTGATCCAATTTGAGCCATCACCATTTCTATTTCGTCGTAAAAGTGTTGTATGTCTTCATCACTACTGCTTGTTGTTGGTGCATATACCTGTATAATATTTATGTCTATTGGTTTGCCTTTGATTTTTACCATAACTACTCTATCTGAAATACACCAGTATCCATTAATTGACTTGGCTGTTTTTTCGTCTAATGTTATTCCTACACCTTTTTCATGTGTATCCCCTCCAGAATAAATTATTGTGTGATTGTCAGCTATAATTTTTCCCGATCCCTTCCATCTCATCTCACTAACGCCTAGTATATTCATTTTCATGCTATCCATCTCTCTTAGAACATTGGTCAACTTTCCTAGCTCATTTAATGTCCAAACATTCCATGTTCCTACTCTAAATTTATTTATTTTAGTTATGATTTTGCCATCAGTAGCTGGATGACGGTCCAGATCTTGACTATCTACGTCTAATTTCTCTAATCAATTTACAGATTTTGTGCCCATGCAATCTTTACTGTCTACGCTAATTTCTCTGATCACTTTACGGGTTTTGTGCCCATACAATCTTGACTATCTAAGTCTAATTTCTCTAATCAATTTACAGATTTCGTCCCCATGCAATCTTGACTCTTAACTAACATATCCTGTACAGGACGTCGTAGTCAACAGCAGCAATTTTTAATTTTGTTGCTGTTGTGATCCCTTGGCAAGTTTACGTTCATTGATTTTCCGTTATTTTTGAAGGACGGGCACCCACACCATTTCGTAAAACACCAACGCGAGGCGGTCTGCTGCCAAATCGCTCGCAGCTGTGTTTCGAAATCGGGTATAAGGGATTACGAACTGCATCCGTAACCTCTTCGCCACGGAGACGAACCAATCTTGACCATCTACTTATAATTTCTCTAATCAATTTACGGGTTTCGTGCCCATGCAATCTTGACTCTCTACTTATAATTTCTCTAATCAATATGCAGGTTTCGAGCCCATGCGATTTGACTATGTACGTCTTATTTATATTATAATTTACGGATTTTATTTGTATCTTTTAGTGCAGCCTCAGTCATTTTTCTGTCGGTCCATGATATTCTTTGCGTTCTTCTCGGAAACAATCTACCTAATACCTAACTACTATTTATCTACCTACCTACTATCTATTTGCCTACCTACTACCTATCTGCCTACCTACCTACGCAAATACCTACTACCTACCTATCTACTATCTACCTACCCACCTTCCTACTACCTACCTAGCTACTACCCACCTACCCGCCTACCTACCCAATTGGACCTTGCCTCTAGCGTAACATTCAAGAAAAACACTGGTTTGTCATCTACTGGACATTGCAGTCAGCCCCAGCATTTCTTGGCTGTTTGAGATTTACGATTTACTAGACAATTGTAGTTCAGTGGTTTGCTATTAACGGGGGAGGGGGGGGGGGCGAATGAGTGGATTTATGGGGTTAATGTATGTGCCTGTGGGTATGTGTGTGGTTTGGTGGTGTGTGTGTGTGGGGGGGGGGGGCACGCGGATGGATAGGGGATGGGTGGGTGGGTGGGGGATTTGTCTCATAGCATGGTAACATGCATTGATTATATTTACAACATTCATTTGACAATGATTTTTTCCTATGTGAATGCACTATGCACTGATGAACGACAGATGAGTGATTGGAAGGGCTGAATGTAAGACGGGCCTGCGTGCCCAATTTGTTACCCTTTGAAAATAAAGTTCGTTCGTTCGTTTTGCCTGTCAGTTTGTCTGTCTTTCTCTCTGTCTACATATATGCACTGGCCTTACATCAAAGATCATCTGCGACGAGACCACGAGGACGTCCAAGAAGAAAATGGATTGACGACATCAGAGACATTGTACAACCACACGGAATGACACTATCCAGTGCCGCCCACCGGGCGCTGGAACGCAAATTATTCCTCCCCACGACGCTTGACGGCAGAAGTGGAAGATGATGATGATGATGATGATGATGTAATACCTTACGAAACTTAATTTCATGCAATCTTAGATTCAGTAATATATATCGTACTCCAAATAACATTTACAAACCTCATTAGTTAACTGATCGCCACCTGAATCTATCCAGATAAAGGTATTTCCGGTCCGACAGAAGATACACTCCTATTCCCTGAAATTGACTGTTCTACGGAATAAATGGAATAGTAATCTGTGGTCAGATAGGCGGCGATGTCCCTGGGGGAACGGAACAACCTCTACATCAGATGGTGGAAAGCCGTTCTAAATGCGGATCAGACGAAATAGATTGCTCCGCCATTTTCTAATCAAGGCGCAGTGGAATAAGTTCATTGAATTTCTTGGTTGTTTTTTTTTCCTCCGGTTTGTAGTAGGTTTTCTCTAAATATCCTTGGTTTTTAGTTGCTACTAACACCTTTCGTGGACGAGTGAGAGAGTGAGTAAGCGATTGAGTGAGCGATTGAGTGGGTGAGTGAGGGAGTGAGTGAGTGAGTCAGTCAGTCAGTCAGTCAGTCAGTCAGTCATTTAGTCAGTTAGTGATTGAATGGGTAAGAGAGGGAGTAAATGTGTTAGTGATTGCGTGAGTGAGTTAGTGAGTGTGTGGGTGGGTTAATGAGTGAGTGAGTAATCGAGTGAGTGAGTGAGTGAGTGAGTGAGTGAGTGAATGAGTGAGTGAGGGTGGGAGGGAGTTAGTGAATGCGTGTCTGCGTGCGAGCATGCATGCGTGCGTGAATGAGTGAGTGCGTGAGTGAGTGAGTGAGTAAATGGCCCATTTATATGCCATAAACTCTGCAGGCACATAATGCTGGACATACATTTATATAGACTAACCTACGCTCGGTGGATGACGTAATTAGTATCCCACTCTCCGCCTTAACTTCCCAAGACACTTCCTGGTAGCCATTGAATTCCGAATAAATCAATTCATTATTTTAACATTCGAATTCACGTCAATTCGGCTCGGCACCATGACTACCGGACCGGCAGGCGAACGTCATCGTTTTATGTGGAGCACGTCAGAACTGTGTTTTGCGTTGGTTTCTCAAGACTAAATTTAAAAGCACTCCGATACCACCATAGGTGTATCAGTCTTTTCACTGAGATCACTAAAGTTACATTTCACTGCACAGCACGAGCTTCGATATCACCGGATGTAAATCCCAAGGAGCGTATATATATATATATGAATCACATATTTCGTGTGTGAGTAAGTTGTCTTTATTTTCAAATACAATCTGAGCCGTGGCCCATTCGGCCTATTTTTCACAGTGTTCAACTGGCATAGGATTGTTTACGTGGGCACCATGTATATTGATTCTGCTAGCTTGTGTCATTTAAAGGAAGGTTGTTTGACAAGTACAAGCTCCTAGGATTACATGGGAGTGTTGTGTGTGTGTGTGTGTGTGTGTGTGTAAGGGGAGGGGTGGTGACGCATACGCTCCCTCGCCCGCACAAGCACACACATACACACACTTGTGGCTGAAGGGCTTGCGAACGCGGTTTGTGAGCCCGTATACCCGGGTTCGAAACACGGCGGTGCTGGTTTTTTCGAAAAAGGTATAGAGGCCCGGTCGTTCGGAAAGCAATGGCAAACTACTGAACGTAACACTTGCCTAGTACATCAACAGCAGCTGAAAATGCTGGTGTTGACGCAACGTCCCGAAAGGGATACGCAACAAAAATTAATATATATATATATATATATATATATATAATATATATATATATATATATATATTATATATATATATATATATGTGTGGTGTGTGTGTAGGTGTGTGTGTGTGTGTGTGTGTGTGTGTGTGTGTGTCTGTAAACATTATTTTAGAGCTGGCATTTTGCATTAGAAAAACTACGAAGTATAAACCATTCATCCATCATGTGCCACGCCGATAAGCGTGGGCGGTCATGTTTTGCGATCTCACTCGATCACCAGAGTTGTGGATCAGCTCAGTGTTCCTGTCTCGACCATGCCATGTGGCCAAGCCATCCAGGTATTTACTTCTCGGCCTTCCCTCGGTCTTTTCCCTTCGATCTTGTCAGTTGTCACCAAGTTCTCCATGTCATTTCTTCTCATAACATGCCCACAAAATTATGACTGTCTACGTCTAATGGTTCTAATCAGTTAGAGCATAAAGTATAAACGGACTGACCCAAATGGAATTTCGGGGACCTAGGAAGCATAATATCATCAAATGGCAAATGAGAATACGAGATCGAAAATAGATTCAATAAGGCAAACCAACTCACTGGACAAATGGCACCAATACTAAAGAACAAACATGTATCAATAAATACTAAGAAAGCACTTTACAACACAATCTTCCTACCAACTCTATGCTAGCAATGCCAAACCTGGACAATGACAGAAAAAGAGAAAAGAAAAATCACAACAACAGAATTGAGATTCCTGAGAAGAATAGTCAACGTTTCAAGAAGACATAAGATCAGAAATGAAGAAATCAGGACTAAAGTGGGGGTTATAATTGCACTAGATTTTATTAGAATGCAGCATGTCAAATGGTTTGGCCATGCAAGTAGGTTACCAACTAACAGTACACCACAACAAGCAATGATGTACAGACCAGAGGGAAGCAGAGGAAGAGGCCGACCACATACACGATGGACGCAGGGAATAACAGAGTCCAATGGAATATCGATTCATGAAGCCCATAAGCGGGCACTCTCCCGCTGTGTATACTTCAACTCGACATCGCAAGGTACAAGAAGAACATGATGAGATGAGAGATGAGATTTTGCTTCCTGATTTCATAGTTTCAAATCTTGACTTTTCTTGATACATTAAGACTTCGTCCCAGTCATTTCATCTCTGTTGCAGAACTATAAGAGAATGCCCTTCCATCGATCTCAGAATGAGAATCTCTTTAAAGCCGAATCCCATTCTATCATTACCCTCACCTCGCTCAAGCTTATAAGAGAAGGTATATTAAGCGTCCTTAGCCATGTTCGGATTAATAACCATGTGACCTAGTCAGCCGCAACTTGGATATAAATGTGAAAGTGATTGTTGTTCAAATAATAGCAAGATAGAAT
>JACEFZ010025975.1:2500-37500 GCA_014155875.1 Cepaea nemoralis | reverse complement strand
GTAGTAGTAGTAGTAGTAGTAGTAGTAGTAGTAGTAGTATCCTTTGTTGTTGCAGTTGTTGTAGTAGTAGTAGTAGTAGTAGTAGTAGTAGTAGTAGTAGTTGTAGTAGTAGTAGTAGTAGTAGTAGTAGTAGTAGTAGTAGTAGTAGTAGTAGTAGTAGTAGTAGTGTAGTAGTAGTAGTAGTAGTAGTAGTAGTAGTAGTAGTAGTAGTAGTAGTAGTAGTAGTAGTAGTAATAGTAGTAGTATCCTTTATTGTTGCAGTTGTTGTAGTAGTGGTAGTAGAAGTTGCCGATATTGCTTTTAGTGCCGCTGCTGCTGATGTTGCAGCAGTAGCAATAGCAGTAATAATATGGATACAGAAATGTAATGTATTAGCAATAATGCAGATAAACCAAGAATACAATTCAAACTTGCTAAAGAGAAGCTTTAAAACAACACTGCAAATATTCCAGTATGTGTGTAAAACACTATTACAGGACCGGTCTACTAAGTAATGGTTTATGCAGTGTGTTCATCAAATCCATACCTCATGTTTGTTTTAGTTTTACATATTTTTGGGGCTCATGATTCCTCGGGGGCCAGGGCTGCCTCATGTGGTTCCTCGTCCTTGTGTGTCATTTATTTGACTGACTCTGCAGGTGGCTAAAGTCCAAAGTTACTCCCCCTGCTAAAAGTTAAGTCAGGCGCCCTTGCCGATACGGTAATTCGATTTCGGTTATACCATTATCCCTATCCCGTTCACCCTCATAAGAGAAATTTTATTAGGGTCTATCCCGGCTCAGATTAATAATCCTGTGACCGAGTCAGCCACACATAGGTTATTAATACGAATGAAGGTTATTGTTGTCGATTAGAGCTCGATTTAACAAAACTATTTATTTATATATATATATATATATATATATATATATATATATATATATATATATATATATACTATAGCTTCGCTCCACAAGTACGCACTAAGTTTAATAACCAATGAGAATGTAAACATGCATCATATGATCTAGCCACATCACACTTTAAAAAAAAATGTAAACTTAGTCCAAAGGCCGGTACCGCAGCTGGGTTGTGATATGATGTATATTCATGAAGTTGGAACCGCGACTAACTAACTAACTAACTAACATATACTAGGCTATGCCATATTAGGAAAGGGTTACCCATTCTCTTCCTCGTCGCCTTTTCTTTCAATACATTTCCATCAAATTTCTTAAAAAGTTGGAGTGCCTATTTTATGACCAGAGCACAAAGGGTAGGAAAAAAATCCTACCATTGCGAAATTGAACCCGAAACAGTGTTTTGTAAAAGAATAGAACTAATCACAATGCGATATCGGCGCAGCCTTATTTAATACAAACACCATTCAAAGACAGACAATGGAAGCTTACCGTATTTTCCATATCCATAGCCGTATCCCTTACCAAATCCACCGCCAATGCCAATAGGTCCGCCAAGTCCGACGCCTCCAATTGCTGCTACAGGGAGGATACCAACTGCACCTATTCCACGACCGAATCCGTAACCTCCGAATCCACCATAACCTCCGAATCCACCATAACCTCCGAGTCCACCAAAACCTCCGTATCCACCATAACCTCCGAATCCACCGAGTCCACCAATTCCACCGAGTCCACCAATTCCACCGAGTCCACCAATTCCACCGAGAATACCTATATTGCCGATGCCACCACCATAATAGGAACCTTGAACTTGCGCGGCCATTACAATGACTGCGATGAAAGCGACTACAAGGACGTTCTTGTGCATGATCTGTGGGCGGAGAGAACAACAATCTCAGCAATTACTACAACTTTTGTGCGGATCAGAAACATTGAGAACAACGAAAACGAGTACGAATAAACTACAAACATTCAATGTGGAGAGAACTGGACAATTACCAGTGAACTAAGAGGCGAAGAAAAGATGCTGGCGCCGTATAGGCCGTAGTTTGGTATCATCGGTGAATGGTATAACTAGAAAAGTATTACCCAGGAACTCAATGGCTTAAAAAAAAATAAATAGAGGAAGACATAACAAATCACCGAGAAAAAAAAAATAGAAATATAAATGAAAAATACGGTATCGACCTAGGCAGAGCTGCATGAGACAGCTTGGAATAGAGGGTGGGAGCTGGAAGTAATTTGGTTGAGACCTAGACCCCGAACTGGGATAGAGGGTCATTCATTCATTCATTCAGTAGCATGACTGAATGTACACCAAAATGTAGTGAACACACACACACGCACACAGACACACATAAACTACAACAGTTAATCATCGATAATAAAACTGTATAATGCTGTCGTATAGTCACTGTCATATATAACAGCTTCTTCTTCTTCTTTGCGTTCATCCGGAGTGTTTTTTCAGATGTGATTGCGGTGTGTCTGTTATGCGCCCTTGGGCCGAAACCCGTTGGAAAACACAACCGGCTTTTGCGTGCTTTTTTTGACCAGGTAGCATTCCTGGGAGACTCTCACTGTTTGCGGTACCGTCCACAACCCAGCTGGCCAAATTGGAACGGTCGAAGACAACGGTCGTCCCTCAAACGAAGGCAGGGACAATCCATGGCATTTTCCGTCATCCAGGGTGGCTTCCACAATTGCAGGGCTGGCACATAGCGCCCTGGTGCTGGGCTCACCGAGGGATTCGTCACGTCCTGCTCATGGCTGCTTTAATTCCTCACTTCAATATATTGGACACTTCATTAACCCCGGGCCGTTCCCGCACAAACCAAACAGGTCTGCAGACGGTATCCACTCAGCGAGTTTTCGACACGGACATGTGCTTGTCGTTGCGCCCGTCAGAGCTGGTCCAGGCACGACGGACATTCTGAAACTACCTAGTCAGAGCTGTTCCGAACAAGAGCGGCATTCGGAAACTAGGTAGTCAGAGCTGTTCCTAGCACGAGAGACATTCGGACGAGACATTTCACTCGGATGTAAATGCGTAGTGCCAATTTTTATTTTGCCACCCGTAGAACGGCACTTCCGGCTTCGGCGGGCATTTTATTTAGTGAGGATAGCCTTCCTCGGGATATAACAGTTTGATCTATTAGAGAACTTACGTTCAGAAGTGTGCCATTGCTGACTGAAGGAGAAGTCAACGTTGAAGTCCTATTGACACAGCCGCCAATGCACACAATATTTAAACACAGACGCATTAAGCTTCATGGACAAGTGACCTCTGACATACATATTCACAGTTTGATAAGGTATAGTGAGTAGACGGGTATTCACCCATTTTTTTAACAGTTTTGTTCGCATATCCTTTACAGGACATCGCTGTCAACATCAGCATCTTTCAGCTGATTGTTGATTTCTTGGCAAGATTATGCTCAGTAGTTTGCCATTGCTTCCTGAGCTACCGGCTCACATACCCCGTAAGTTACCGACACGGAGAGGACCGCTACCGATTC
Source organism: Cepaea nemoralis (assembly GCA_014155875.1). Classification (NCBI taxonomy): domain Eukaryota; kingdom Metazoa; phylum Mollusca; class Gastropoda; order Stylommatophora; family Helicidae; genus Cepaea; species Cepaea nemoralis. The sequence continues at coordinate 34,079 of JACEFZ010025975.1, read as the reverse complement.
TCGCTCACATCAGGTTACTCACGAGAGTATACGGGATTACGGAGAAAGTTGTGTAACCCCTTTACCAGGGATACCGACTTTTCACCCATACATGTCATAAAATTGCAAGAAAAGGCCATACATTTCACGGTAATCATTTTAAGAGGCTGGTCAGATTTGTCAAAGCTGTACTGGTTTAACCTGTCAGTCTGGTACAGACGATGGTTAAGCTTAAGTGGTGACAATGTAAAATAATGTCATCACGAAAGAATATAGAGATGTCGAAGATAGAGCCAATGATTACCACTAGTCGATTACTGTTAATTATTTCTGCCTAAAGAAATAGGCCACGACTCTAGCTGAGCGTGCGTTAATTATCATCATCATCATCATCATCATCATCATCATCATCATCATCATCATCATCATTATCATCATCATCATCATCATCATCATCATCATCATCATCATGTGTCATACCCATGTGTGTGGGCTGTTATGTTTCACAATCTCACACGATCACCAGAGTCGTCATTAAATTCTAATTTCTTGTCATGTTTATGACATTGGCAAAACCATATTTGTGCCTCCCACAAGCTTTCTTTCCATCAGTTTTGCCGGCTGTCACAAATTTTACAAGTTCATTTCCCGTCACAACGTGCTAACGTAATCTGAAAATCAATTGAGGAACCCTTTGAGGCCGCTGAGAAAGTTACATAAATAAACACACATAGTAGTGTTTGGCTATCACAGAAGGAGAAGAAGAAGAACAACAACAACAAAACTTTATTTTGAAAGGGTTAAGAATTGGGCACGCAGGCCCCTCTAACATTCTGCCCTTTTATCACTCTCTTTCATACATTATACCTTTCACACGTCATTCAATGCTAACTGAAAACAGAAAGAATATAAAAGATATGCATTATAAAGGCATGTGGAAAAATTAAAAATCAATACTACACGACTCAGTAATAGTAATAACTGGTGTGGCACTTGTTATTAGCTATGTGGCATATACTGGCCTACCGAAAGGGGACTGGCTGTCATACTAGGGTTTTATTATTATTATTACTTCTATTATTAAGGGGGAAGGTAATCCGTACTGAGATAGTGTTCAAATAACTTGCAATTATATGTATAGGGATTGGTGATGTCTTTTATTTCATGTGGAAGATTGTTCCACACTGAGCTGCAGAGTACGTTAAGCTTGTTTTGTATAAGTCTATCCTAGGCTTCGGAATGTGTAATATATTTAATCGTTTACTGTGTCTAGCATTATATTCAAACAATGGCCAAAGGTAATTTGGGGCATTCCGATGTAGGATTTTGTGAATTAGTTTAGGCCTTATTGAAAAGCAGACGTTTGCGGAGTGGTAGTAACTGAAGGCGTTTATGCAGGCTAGGATTGTCAGTTAAATGTTTGCTATAAATTAAACTCATGGCCTCGTTTCTGGAGTGAGTAAAGTCGCTTGGTGCTTGAATTGGAACAACCGTCCAGATTGTAGAGCAGTAGTCAAAATGTGTCTGTATGTGAGAACGTATAGAATATTTCCTTGTGTCCTCATCAAGGAAATTTTTAATTTTGGCGAGTTGGTAGACTTTTTTCGCTGTTTGTTTAGTGAGCGCTTGAACGTGAGGATTAAAGGTTAGGTTTCTATCAATGATGAGGCCTAATGTTTTGTGCTCAATTACACTTTCTACTGGCATGTTATCGATGTGAAGTTGAAGTGATCTGTGTGAATTTAGAGTCTGAAGTCTTTGTCTGGTTGTTAATAACATAGATTTTGTTTTAGTGATGTTAATTTGCATACGGTTCGCATAGCTCCACCTAACTACATTATTTAATTCTTGTTGCAAAGACGACTCCAGCAAATTACTGCTTTCAGCGTTTGTATACACTGTACAGTCGTCGGCAAATAGATCGCAGGACGACGAAAGATGCAAAGGTAGATCATTAATATATATGGCGAATAATAGAGGGCCAAGAATAAGAGCCTTGCGGTACTCCAGTATTGAAGGTAGTGGTTTGGGACAGAGATTTATTGTATGATACTACTTGATTTCTGTTTGACAGAAAAGATATTATTAGCGTCACAACATTGGGGCCAATTTTCGTTGTCTCTAGCTTTTTAATTAAAATGGCATGGTCTATCATATCAAATGCTTTTCTGAAATCGATAAACACAGCTCCACATAGATTGTTGTTATTTATATTCTGGTGCCAATTTTCTATCATGTTTGTTAGGGCCGTATGGCAAGAATATTTTGGTCGAAATCCTGATTGACTGTCAACTATAAGCTTGTTGCGATCTAAATACTGTAATGTTACCTTATGGATGTGTTTTTCTAGTGGTTTAGATGGTGATGATAGTAAAGAGATGGTTTTGGGAGACCATTGTCCAATGAACCAGATTTAAGGAGAGGATACAGTTTAGCCATTTTGAGAGCTGATGGAAAGTGACCTTTGGTGAGACACTGATTATATAAATAGGTTAGTGATACACAAATCACTGGCGCAGCACAGCGGGGAATCCGACTGCTGATTCCATCTAACCCAGATGAGTTTGTGTTTATTAGTTTACTGAGGTAAGTGAATACTTCAGTGACTGTCATTAGCGGTATGTCAGAAAGGATATCTCGGGGGCATCTGGTCTGGCAAAACGATAACAGTAAATATAAGTTGCAAGGAGAATTTGGTATTGTAGCCTTCAACTGATCTAAGTCATTCTGAAAAAAGTTACTGAATTGGTCGCATGAAATAGGATTTGATGGTAATGAATTTGAGTAGTTATGCTTGTTTGTCAAGGTGTTAATTGCCTTCCATATATCCTTACTATTTGTTTTATCCATTACTAAGTTCTTAAAGTAATTTTTCTTTTCTTTTCGTATGGTATATTGAACTTTGTTTCTAAGAGTACGGTATGTGCTGAGATCCAGCTTTTTATGTGCCTTATCTCTGTCTCTCATAATTTCAAGAATTTCCTGGGTGATTCAAGGTGGTTTGGCGTGATGTTTTACTCGAACTTCCTTGATTGGCACATGTCTATCAAACACATCAATAAAGATCTTCAACCAGGATTCCAAAGCATCACCCGGGTCTGGAAGTTGATAACCATTGTTCAGAGGTGAACTGAGCAAGTCCTGTGATAATGCGTTTTGGTTGAAATTTTTGTAGCTTCTATATTTTACAGTTATGTGTTTATGTTTAGGAGTTGTAATTCCTTTTTTAGACCATGTGCAGCATATTGGGTAGTGATCGCTCATTGCACAATTGGGCACGGTGCATTCTATGATGTTGTCCGAGCAAGTTACATAAATGTGATCTATAAGTGTTGAAGATGAGTTTGTTACTATAGTATCTTGTTTTACTATTTGTTGGAAGTTGTATGATGCAATTATATTTCCCCAAATTATATGGGATTTGTTGGTGTCAATGTTAAAGTCTCCGAGTAGTATAATTTCCTTCCCGGAAGCGAAAACCACATCCATCATGGTAGTGAAGTTTTCGTACCAAACGTGTCCAGCCCTGGGATTTCGATAGAGGTAGCCAATTATCAGGGGTGTGCGGTTTCGAAGTTTTAACTCCAACCAAATACATTCTATTTCGCAAGTTTCAAAGTCTAGCCTACGGTAAACATTTAGTAGATTAGAAACATAGGCTACTATGCCTGTCTCTTGTTTCCTACAGGGATCTTTTCTAAAATTTTTGTACCCTTTAATAGAGATGTCCTCGTCTGAAATGTTTTCATTTAGTCTACTTTCACTAAGGCCGAATACATGAAAATTTTGATTAAGAATAGAAGATAACTCTGGCAGCTTGTTGAATAAGTTGCATATGGTTAAGTGTCCACAAAGTATTCCTGATTTATTGAGCCAATGTTGCCACTTCTCAGACATTTCACCCAAGAAGTAAGTGTAAATTAGTCAAGATTAGGTAAAAATACAAGATCATAAAAATACACAATTACATTAACTTACAAAATACCAGTAATAGAAATCGATATGTAAATGACAATATTATAACGATATAACTAATGAGACCAACAAGTATAGTGCAAATACAGAACAAAAAGAATTAAAGCGTATGAACATACAACAATTAATTAGCTCGAACTACTTCGCAAGCTATGTAACCAGTTGCTATCCGAAAGAATGAATAAATGACTATACAAGTCAATGTTCCTGTTTAAAGTTGGGTATCCAACACGGGAGATAAAATGCTAAACAGTAAGCAGTGAAAGTTCAAGGAGGAAGCTCTTTTCCTTCGTGTTTAATACATATCCTATCTTACAGGTCTGTATTGTAGAGACATCATAAAAGCTTGATTCAGTGCGGCCGGACTAAATTGCATCAAGTGTAGCAGTTCCGGATTCCAATGATGCGGAACCTGTTGTTGTATGATAGGTGGCCCATTGTTGGCGTAAAGTTCTGGACCCCAATGATGCGGAACTTCCTGCTGTCTGCTAGTTGACCCATTTGTGGCGTGAGGGGGCTGTGTCAAAGTGGTATTACTGCCGTGTGTGTGTGTGCCGATGTTTGCAACGCAGGTTCCTTGCAGGGGAGGGAAGGAAAGCTGTTGTGGTAGTTATCTCCTTCCCGTGCTAAGATGGGGGTAGGAAGGATGGGTTGGTTTATTCTTGGTAGCATGTGTGATTCTTGAGTGGCCGGAGGTCGAGGGTCAGATGTCAGCAGACGTTTACCTGGTGAAATGGGGGAGCTTCGGTTGGCCTGGGTTGGCCTTGGTTCTTCAGAAATCAATGTTTTTCGCATTTGTGTGTTGGTCAGGTTTTGTGCCCTTTATGGGTATTTAATGTTCTTGGCAAGAAGACTAGTTCCTAATGTGGATGTGTGTATTTGGTCTCTGTACAAGAAGAATTTTTATGTTGTCTAGTGTGTTCTCTAGTCTCTACTTCCTTCTTTTCCTTCTGTGAGCGCCAGACAATACTATGTGTGTTTATTTAACATAACCTGACTGTCCATGCCTAATTTCTCTAGACTGTTTAGGGACTGCATTTGTTTCTTGTCGTACTTTCCCATTCGGCTTTCTCTCCGTCTACTGTATCCTTTATATTTCCACTTATCTACAGCTACTATATATTTCTCAGCCTGTCTGCTATTGTCCATATTTCACATCCATACAACAATGTAGGCCCTACACAACACTTGTTCCTTCTTGGATGAACTGTCGTCATTTTAAGGTGTCAGGTTGGAATCACTACAGCGTGTAATTCTACTGTCTAGTGTGGTCATCTGGCAGTGTCACAATTCTCCCGCATACAAAGTCGATGGATCGAGATCAGCATCGGGCCACTTGGAAGCAGACCACACTGTGTTGATTTTGATGGTGTGAGAAGCCAGCCGCGCAGAAAGCAATGGAAAATTACTGAACTTAATTTGACTAATAAATCACATCATCATCATCATGATCATCATCAAGTGCCATGCCGGTAAGCTTGGGCGGTCATGTCTCGCCATCTCACTCGACCACCGGAGTAGCACAGTGTTCTTGCCTCCAACATGCCATGAGGTCAGGTCATCCAGATATTACTTCTCTGCCTTCCTCTTGTTATTTTCCCTTCAATCTTGCAAGTTGTCACCAAGTTCTCCAATTTATTTCTTCTCATAACGTGACCAACACGTGACCAACACAGTTTTTCAGCTTGTTTGTTCATTGTCCACCCTTCACATTCATACAAAAGCACATGTACGATGTAGCACCTCACCATTCATTTTCTTGTTGCAAATGACATCTTTTTATTGGTCAGTATGTTTTCCACTTTACAAACGGCTACCTATGTCATGGTGATTTTTGTTCTAACCCCTTCCAGGCTCCCATCAGATGTTATGACAGTTCCATGATAACTGTATAGATTCACTTGATTAAGAATATCCCCATTTATTTGTATATTACATTACGGTAATTCATTCTTCTAAGTGACGACCATTCTCTGTGTCTTCTTACAATTTAATTCCAACCCTAGTTGTTCAATGTGTGCAACAACTGCATCTACTAAATGTTGCAGATCCTGCTCTTTGTCTGCATTCAATACTGTATTATCTGCATATCTAATGTTATTGATGTTTCTTCCTCTAATGTTGATTCATTTCATATCTTCTACATTTCTGAAAATATTTTCACTGTACAGGGAAAAAATAAAGATCTGGAGACATCATTGACTCACGCCTCTCTTAACATTCTGATATTGACCTACTTCATTATCAATCCTTATGTCAGCTTTATATTTCCAATACATGCTTTTTACAAGTCGAAGGTATTTGAAATCAATTTGTAGATCTGGAAGCATCTCTATCATGTTGACATGTCTCACTTTTACGAACGCCTGTGTGTAGTCAATAAAGCAAAGGTGTAGGTCTTTGTTTACTTCTACAGAACGTTCAATTAATGTCCTCAGCATATATACAGCATTTATAGTACCCTCGCCTTCTACAAACCCACATTGTTCTTCTCCTATTTCGGGTTGTATTTTCTCCCTAACTCTCTGTATTATGATTCTTAGCAAAATCGTCGTGATAAGGACCATTATTCAAATTGTTCTATGTCGATCGCATTCCAAGTCTCCTGATTTCATCGGGATTGCAATAAATATAAAATTACCTAACTCAGAAGGTAAATAATAATAAATCAAAAACAGCCAGTAATATTGGGGTTGACTGTAATGTCATGTAAAATTCATGCAACTAACTTTTTTTAGTGTGTCATCTAACCTCTATTTCGTGCTCTACGTATATGAGTACCGACCAATACCTATGGATTTTTTTCTCATAATATTTCACTTGTTCCGTTGGTTCACCAACAATTAATATTGTTGTCTATTGCGGGAACAAATGCGCACATACGACATAGCCACAGCCATATATCTGGCTTCAACTCCTGACGGGAATAGTAAGCATAAATTATTTGGGATGAGTAATGTATCGGAGGACTGAGCACTCATAGAAGTGACTAATGTGCAGTGACGTCGTTCGACATAACATAACATAACATGATCATACGTTTGGTTGTGTGTCTATAGCTTGGCATCTGCTACCATCCCACCCCAACAACCTAACAGCAAGTGTGGAATAGGGAAACTGACTTCATTCCCCCAGAGCTCTACAAATATGTTTCACGACTACATATAGTCATATACTCACGGCTGTGATTTGGTTACTGCACGGAGTTCTGGCGATGTCTGGTAGACGGATATTGGTGGTCTCCGTTAGTTCAGACTTCTGCTTATATACACTTGGATGTCTACCAGTTTGTGCAGCCTGTCGCCGCAGGACACTCAATTAAGCCTGGCATGTTGATCTTTTAATCGTGTTTACGCAATAGCTTACGGGGGAGACACCTTCCTGAAATTTTTGTAATGTAATTGATAGGTGCAATAAAAACTGTTTGGTATGATTCAGACACGAAAGCTTGTCATCATCATTAGTAAGTGCCTTGCTGACTATCGTAGGCGATCATGCTTCTTCACATCTTGCAATCCCCAACTAAATGTATCGACTGGTTTATACAAATATGCGCATTACACCATACGTCCTATGCGCCTTAAGGTGTGTTGTTGTTGTTGTTGTTGTCTTCCACTTATGTCGTTAGTGCTCTTGGGTTTGTGGGTGGGTGAAGGATGTGTGTGAGGGTGGGGGATGTGTGCTTAGATGGGTGATTGGGATGTGTGAGTGTGGGTGGGTAGATAGGAGATGTATGTGTTGATGAGTGGGTAAGGGATGTGTGGGTGTTAGTGGTTGAGGGATAAGTACGTGTGTCTAGGGATTTGTGAGGGGATGAATGTATGGGTTGTGTGTGCGTGGATGGGAGGTGTGTGTTTGTGAATGGGGAATGTGTTGGTGGGTGGGGATGTGTGTGAGGGATGTTTGTATGGGTGGGGAGATTGTGCGTGGTGTGTGTATGGGTAGGGGTGTGTGGTTAAGGGATGTGTGGCTGGGGGAATGGGTGGATGAAGGATGTGTGGTTGGGTGGAGGATGTGTGGTTGGGTAGAGGATGTCTGGGTGGGTGATTGTATATGAGTAAGGGTATGTGGTTAAGGGATGTTTGGTTGAGGGATGGGTGGGTAGAGGATGTGTGGGTGGGTAGAGGATATGTGGGTGGGTGAGTGTGTGCAGGTTAGGAGATGGTGGAGGATGTTTGTAGGTGTGGGCTCGGGATCTGTGCGTTGGCTGGGAGAGATGGGAGATTATGTGGGTGAGTGCGGAATTTGTGTGTGGCTAGGTGCGGAATATGTGAGTTGACGGGGAGATGTGTGTGTGGCTGATGAATGTGTGTTGGTTGGGTGGTTGGAGGTGTGTGGGTGGAGGAGGTTATTGGGTGAGTGATTGTTGGTGGGAAATGGGACGGGTAGAGGATATATGAGTGGGTGGGGAGATGTGTGTAGGTGGGGGATGTGTGGGTTATTGAATGTATGTGTGCTTCGGGTGTCGGTGGATGGGATGTGTGGCGGGTGAGAGGTGTGTGTGGGGAGATGTGTAGGTGTAGGGATGTGTTGGATGGGTGGGGGAATGTATTATATGTGTGTGTGGTTGGGTGGGGGAGTTGGAGTGATTGGGGGATGTGTGGGTGTGTGTGTGTGTGGGTGGGTGGTGGATGTGTCTCATAACATAGTAATATGCATTGTTTATGTTTACAAAATTCATGTGACAATGTTTTTTCCTATGCACTGTTGATGAAAGAAAGATGAGTGATTGGAAGGGCCGAATGTAAGACGGGCCTGCGTGCCCAATTTGTTACCCTTTGAAAATAAAGTCTGTTCGTTCGTTCGTTCCATCTGCTGTTTCTTATCAGTGATGATTTCTCCAGTCAAGGTTTTCAATGGTGCACTTCTTTTGATCACTGGACCACAGGCTTTCTTTATTCCTTCATACATGCTTTTTATGTTTCCTATATCACTTGCGATTTTAATGGACTCACATAACTTGATCCAATATTCATTTGCACACTGCCTGACAGCCTTTTGCACATCCTTCCTAGCTTGCATTAGCTTACTCAGAGTGTTACGCGTTGGTCTTTCCTTGTTTCTTAAGAGAGCTATCTTCTTCTTATCAATCAAGGGCTGCAGAGTCTCGCTGTTTGCCGAAAACCAGTCCTGCCTTTTATGATCCACAGTGCTGTACACCCCTATGGCAGTTTTATAAAGAGCTTCCTTAAGGTTACCCCACTTTTCACTTACTGTACAATTTTCTGGTGTATCAGTGAAAGCGTCTTCAAGTTGCTGTTGAAACTGAAAGCACTTTTCAGCATCGTGAGTGTTAATAATATTAATCATGGGGCAAGATTTGTGTTTAGCTGTGTAGATTCTCTTTGGTCTCAGTCTAATCCTTGCAACAACAAAAGAGTGATCCGTATCACAGTCAGCACCGTGGTAACTTCGAGTCAATGATATATGGTTCAGATGTTGTCTCCGTCTGATGATGAAGTCCAGCTGTTGCCAATGGCCGGATCTTGGATGTTTCCATGTGACCTTATGCATCTCTATCTCTTTTGTTTTAAAAAAGGAGTTTGTTATACATAGGTCATTACTGATGCAATGCTCCAGCAGCCTTTGCCCATTTTCCAAGGCCATGAACCCGAGTCATTGCCCAAACGAGCATTGAAATAACCAAGCATATAAATGTAGTCAGATTTTGTAACTGCCTTGATCACGGAGTCTAACTCCTCAAAGAACGAATCCTTCACATCATCAGAGGAATCGAGTGTCGGTGCACATGCAGTAATAATGGTGGCAAAACCACAAGAGGTTGCCAAGCGCAGGGATAATAGTCTTTCATTTCATTCTGCTGGAATTTCAATCATTCCCAGTAGCGAATTCTCGTGTTGCCTTTTTTTCTGCCTGCCCTCAACCCTTCCAAAAAAAAAGTGTAATTGTTTTCCCTGCGACCCTTCCTCAGCGAGGCGAGTCTCCTGCAGGCCAACAATATCAATGTTAAGACTATCAAACGACGTTCTTTATTATAAGTGCGTGCGATGGTCGTTGTCTAGGTAACGATGCTCCTGGTGTGTCAATTGAGCTATCTAACTGTCTCACAATGCAACTCACCCCAGTAATACACATCCATCAGTCAGTAAACAAGATTGAGTTGGCGCACATAATCCTTTAATACAGAAAGAACACGGACAAACGGAACATGTTTATACATCCAGAAAACACAATGTAAATCCACCGAATAAGTATATCCTCCTCACACTTAATCCGCACACATCACTGCCTTCTCAAGGCCTCCTTACTCTCGAATGTACACGACAGGTATCCAGCTACTAGCCCCAGCTGGACCTCACACACGACAACCCACAGAATGGGTATAGGCCTACACTCACTATCCATCCCACTCTGGGTGTTAGGGGATGTCGTTAACATTCTTTTGAACTGCGTTAACATTGCTATCTGCATATTGTACTGTGTACACTGGAGTCTCTGTTTAGTCTGACCTCTTTATTAAATCCTGGCCAATATTCCTGGCATCCTGCTTTATGCTGCTTCCGCCGTACTCATATGTGCCCTGCACATGCCCTATCCTGAGCTGTTCTATTATATCGGTCTTTATATGATAAGAGTACCACTCCTTGCCCGCATGCCGTTCCGTCATCTGAAAACCGGCGAGCGAGATTATTGTTCTTCCTTCCAAAGCACCATTTACCCTTCTTTGATTGTCTATGTCTCACTTTCCTACACCCTTGGAAACATTTGTCTGTCGTATTATCTTGTCTGTGGGAGTCACTCCCACTATGATTGAGATCAATTCTCACCTGCTCAGCTGTCCTATCGTTGTCCTCTGTGTCTACTTCAAGTGCCACTTTTTCTTCAGCTATACTCTCTAATTTAGGTTTTCTTTTAGTAACTACCCCGTTAGTACTTAGACTATGTATCTGGTCCCAATAAACTATTTCTTCTTCTGTACAATCTTTAACTCCTGCTACATTTCCTATGATCAAATCTGCCACTGGTGAGTCTAGCACACACGCTGTCACCCTTCCTGTGATGTATGGTGTTTTCACTGTTATCACGGCTAATGGGTAGGATTCTACTGTCCCATTAAATGTTATGGATCTAATATTTTTCCCTGTATAATCCGAGGGATGCACTAGACTCTTTCTAACTCCGATGGACGTACATCCGGAATCCCTAATTGTTAACGCTGGCCTATCATTAACAAATCCATGGTGCATCTTCAGACTTCCTCCTTCATGCACTGCTGATCCTGCTTTCACTGTATGACCACACACTAAGACTGGCTGACCGTCTTTTTCAAAAAGAGGTTTGCACCCACAACAATCTTCATTGTTGATAGTCTCAATAACTTGTGCTGCATTAGAATGCTCCGTTTCCCTCATCGTACAATGATAGCTGACATGCCCCTTCCTTCCACATTTGAAACAAGTGATCTCCCTTTTACTGTTGTTCGTTGGTCCATCTGATGGTTGTGCATCACACTCTGTCATTTTGTGTCTCCAGCTCCCACAATTCCAGCATCCGGCATAACTATTTGGACGTCTCTGGAAATTCCCCCTTTTGTATGGGTACCGTCCTACTCTGCCAAAATGGTTGCCACGGAAACCATTATCTTGAGACTCTTGTTGTTCATACTTCTGTGCTGAATCCACACTTTTCGATCTTGGTCTAATAATTGGATTCTGGTCCTGTTTAGTGTACGCTGCACAGACTATTTCCTCACTCTTAAGTCTACCAATAGAACTGTTTGGATGTGCAGTCATGTAGTTTTGCCCTAACTGTGACATTGTGTCTATGTCCTTTGGCTTACGTTCCTCAAAGAAAGCTACTAAGTTAGTATTGCATGCAGATACTACCTTGTCTCTTAACATTAAATCCACTAATTTGTTAAAATCTTTCCCTACCTCTGCAAGCTCCATCCATTTGTTAAATGTATTATTTACTGTGTTAACAAAATCTGTGAAATCTTGATTTGTCTCTCGCCCTAATTGTCTAAACTTTGTTCTGTATCCATGCACGGTTAGTTGGAACTTCGTAAGCAGACGTTGACGCAAAATAGTGTAGTTGTTTCTTTCTTCCACATGTAAATTAAACATGGTATCAAGAGCCTTCCCTGTCAAAAACACGCCCAGCAGCACCGCATACTCTTCTTCTGGGATGCCTAAAGTTTTCGCCGATGCTTGAAATCTGTCAAGAAATGATTCAAGGTTGTCTCAGTCCGTAAAATATGGCAGTTTTAGTCGCTGTGACGATTGCGAAGGTCTTTTGCCTTCCTCAATTTTACCCTTCGATGGTATTTCTAATTTTTTATAACTCAATTTCTTTTTCCCTCTTGAGCTTTTCTTTCTCAATTTCTATTTTCATTTGTGTCTCTCTCTCTCTCTCTCTCTCTCTCTCTCTCTCTCTCTCTCTCTCTCTCTCTCTCTCTCTCTCTCTCTCTCTCTCTCTCTCTCTCTCTCTTCCTGTAGACGCTTGGCTTCCATTTCAGCAAATTTTACTTTTTTGTTGTTCCATTTCTAGTTTCAATTGTGTCTTTTTCTCTTCCTGTAGACGTTTTGCCTCGCGTTTATTATGCCTCTCCTCTCTTTCCCAGTGTTGAACTTCTTTCAATTTTGCTTCTGCAAATTCCTGTAACTCTTTACCCTTCAGTCCTAACCTTTCACCTGCTTCAATATATTCCATTAAAGTAGGCATCCTGTACTTGTGGACACGTTGCTGTCTGTCAGCCAACTATAAATGTAAAAACTCTGCTGCTAGTCTTTGTTTACCTTCCCTAAGTACACCTCCACTAAGACTGTACGTAAATTCGTAGTACTACCAATATCACTCGGTACTCACTGTCAGAATCTCGAATGTCTCCAACCGAGATGTAGGAACATCGTTACGCCCGCCAGGCGAATAGTCCCCAACCGGGATGCAGTAACATCGTTACGCCCGCCAGACGAGTACTAGTTACCTGCCCGCAGGTTGCTGGCTGACGTGATAGCCAGCGGTCAGGCAAGGACAAAGCAAGACGCACGCAGTCCTCGTGAAGCCAATCCACAGAGGGAAAGCGCTGTGCGAGAAACAGACAGACAGCTTGGGTACTCGGACAGGACAGGACGTGTGGGTAGAGAAAGGCTTTGTGTAGTTCTGTACCCGAAAGTCGAATGCTTGTATATCTGCTGAGATAGACTGTAACGCTGTGGGTTTTGTCTGTAAGTGTATTAATGTATTGTATATGTATTGTAATGATCATCACATGCCAAACTAGATCGTATTGCATGTGACTTGTAAATAAATCCATTGAACTTAGTGTCGTTGTGTGTCAAGTCCAATCATGTTGTACTTGTACTTGTCTCACATGTGTTAGGTATAACGAGCCAGGTTTAAGACCCTGACATGTGTGAACGTAGAAGGCTCGTCCGCTTATAGTATTTAAACGTGATTATATAGTATTAGATTGTTTGAGCGTAGAGGTTTTCGTCCGACTTTAATTTAGTTAAGCGTTGAACCTAGATGTGAACGTAAATTACATACATTTGAATGTGTTATCGTGAAAGCTCGTCCTCGTATATTATTACATTGTTTAAACGTGAAAGACTCGTCCTCGTATATTATTATATTGTTTGAACTTGTATACGTGTAAAACATCAGTGATTGTGCAACTTGTCGCCATTTTGACCTTGTCGCCATCTTGTAAACTTGATGTCTATGTCCTTACTGAATGTCATCTTGATGTAAGTGAGGTGTCATCAGTGTTGTAGAGTTTTGAAATATATTTAGATTGTATTTGTGAAGTTAGTTGTGGAAAGCAGAAAGTTTCGGAAAGAAAGTGACTTGTGATTTGAAAAAAAAATGTTGACCAACGACATTACGACCTACAATTACACTCAACGCCATACAAACCTAATTAAAACTTAGCGACAAGCATACACACCACATAAGGTAGATTCTAATTTATTTCCTCCCAAAAGAAAGCAGGTTTTCTGTGCCATCTGAAACCCTTGCCCGTAGAGGTCATTTGTTCTTGAAGTAGCGACCCTACAGTTCCTAGCCCTGGTTTGAACCGTTCTCCACCGCATCCAGTACACTTGAGTATATTATTTTTCTATATAATTTCGGATGCAAATTTGGGCACAAATTGTAAGTTGAACAAAATTGTAAATTTTTTACGTTACTAACACCTTGTAACAAATTGTCTGACAACTCATTTGCATTTAAATATGTCATCATGTCTTCATTAAACGATTTCATCGAGATGGGTTTAAAGCTAAAGTTAACTGGGGACGAGTTAACAAAGTGGAGTGAAAAGAAATACTCTGAATACCACGAACGCGAGGAGAGATCGGCTGAAAGAGCTGCGAAAACAAAACAGGCAGAGTTAGATAGTGAATTGAGGAAGGCAGAAATCTCAGCTCAGAGTAAACGAGAGGAGCTTGAGTTACAACTGAAAATTAAACACCTTGAAACTGATACTGCCATAGACAACGAGTCTAAGAAATCTCAAAGACTGGAGAAAGAAAACCAGTACAAAAAATATCAAGGTATTGTGAGAAATTATACCTCAGGTGACTGCATTGCAGCGTTCACCCAAAATTTTGAAACCTTAATGGACCACTACCAGGTCCCAGTTTCTGAATGGAACATTATTTATATGAGGAGTTTGTCAGGGGAGCCTCTAAAAGTCATAGAGACTATCCCCAAAGACCTCAGAAAAGATTACTACTATCTGAAATAAAAAATTATGGCACATTTTATGCTAGATGAGGCAGGTTACAGAGAACAGTTCAGCAAATTGAGTCAAAAACCTACTCAAACGTTCTCTGACTACCTCTCCTTAGTCCGAGACATATTTGCAAAATGGACTTCAGCAGCCAAAATAGATAGGGACTATCAAAAATTAGAAGATCTCATCATCAGGGATAAAGTCATCTCATCCCTTCCATCACCATTTTCAAAATTTTTGCAAGAGAATGAATGTACGAGTGTAGAGCAGATTGAGAGACCTATTATACAGCTAATAAACATTGTTTTGCTAGTGAGGCTACTGATACAAACTTCGTAGCATCTGCTAACTATGAAAAATCTCGATCAAAACCCTACAATAGGCAAAGTACATATAAGCCTACTTCTGAGAAATACAATCATTGTAGATTTTGTAACATTTCACACCATCAAGGTGAAATGTGTGACAAGAATCCGGCATATCTTACATATCTACAGAACATCATAAATAGCCAAGATAAGGAACGTAAATCCTTCAAAAAGGCACAAAAATGTTTCCTTTGTAAGGCGTACGGGCATTGGCGTCATGCGTGTAAAGGAAAGCAAATGACCAAGAAAGCAAGTGCCGCCTTATTTGACAGTTCATCATCAGATGAAGAACAATCAGAACATCACCCTGTGAACTCAGCGCAGGCGTTTGACATGTTTAACGCACATAAATGTACTGTTTGTAATACCTTTTATGAAGATGGCATTTTGACATGCGGCCACTCCATTCCTATTGCCAATGAAGAAGCTAATTTGGTAATAGATTCCAAAGGCAGAATAAACATCCACCAGGGATATGTGAATGGCAAGCCTGCTACAGTACTTCGTGACACCGGAAGTTCACTTATAGGTTTAAAGAGAAAGTTCATAATGCCTACAGACTATACAGGCAGGCACGTAACATGCAGAACATTCTCTGGAAATATTGAAAAGTACCCATTAGCATGGGCATGTATTCAGACACCTTTCCTCACTGGGAAAGTAAAATGCGCAGCATTAACTAACCCTGTGTGTGATATTATCATTGGAAATTTACCAGAGGTGAATGATATGCCTCATGATATTACATCTGTTTGCATTGATGAGAACATAACATCATCACCATCACATGTCATCATTGAAAGTGTTGTACCACCAAATGAATGTATGGTAGCTAATGTAGCACTAAGATCTCATGACATCATTGATCAAAATGTTTCATCACCATCTGATATCATTGAATGTGTGAACGCAGTAACTAGATCTACTGCTAGAGTGCAAAATGAAATTAAGCAAACTGAGGCTATAGAAATACTTAGCCCAGTGATACTACCTCCTAAAACCATGAAGGAGAATTTTGTAACAGCCCAAAAGGCTGATCCTTCATTGTCAAAATATTTTAATCTGATCGGCTAAAAGCCAAAGGTAACTAAAAATGCAAGATGGCATTTTGCTTTGAAAAATGGCATCCTCACCAGGTACTATACCAGAGGTGACAGCACCACAGAGCAAACTGTTTTGCCAAATGAATACCGTAAGCAAGCCTTACATCTTGCCCATGATATACCTCTTGCAGGGCATATGGCGTACTCTAAGACCAGATCAAGATTACTAACACAGTTTTATTGGCCCAGATTCTGCAATGACATTAAGCAATATTGCAGAAGTTGTGATATCTGCCAAAAACTAGTGAAAAAGGGTAAACACCCACAGGCAAAATTACAAATTACTGACTTAGCCAGTCGACCTTTTGAGAAAATATCTGTCGACATAGTGGGCCCTCTTAATCAAATAACAACCAGAGGGAATAAATATATTATTACCATCATTGATTTATGTAGCCGCTGGCCTGAAGCGATTCCGTTAAAGAACATAACTGCCAATGATATAATGGAAGTTTTCTTCCATATATTTTCACGAATAGGATTTCCAGACACTATCCTATCAGATAGGGGAAGCCAGTTCATTGCCGCATCTACTCAAGCTTTCACTAAAATGTTAGGAGTGAAACAATGTTTTAATTCACCATACCACCCTCACTCAACGGGAATCATAGAGAAATTTAACGGTGATTTAAAGCATATGCTTGCTAAAGTCACGCAAGAACATCCCAACAACTGGGACATATATTTGTCTGCTATACTTTTTGCTTATCGCGTGGTGCCACATTCTAGTACTGGATTCTCTCCTTTTGAACTTATCTATGGTGCCAAACCACGTGGCCCATTGAGTATCTATAAGTCAATGTTAACTGAAGCCTCTCCTTTGCTTAAACTCATATCATCATACGTATATGTTACATCATTGCGTGAAAGAATCATCAAATCTTGTACAATTGCAAAAGAAGCACTAAAATTATCTGGTGCTACATATAGACAATATGCAGACAAAGGTAACAGGACAATAACGTTGACACCTGGACAGGACGTACTTCTTCTCTTACCTAGTGACCGACACTTATTGACTGACTCTTGGCAAGGACCATTTAAAGTAATAAGACAGATTTCAGCTGTAGACTATGAGATTCAAATAAAAGACAAACATAAAATATTCCACATCAATATGCTAAGACCATACTACAACAGAGACAACGAACAAGACGATACAACAGCCTGTACAGTGATAATAGACCATGAAGATGACGAAGATAGTGACGAAATTCCAACACCTGCATTAGACACGACAAACTGCTTGAAAGAAATCAAAATAAACCCAAACTTAACTCAAGCAGAAACAGACAGCTGCAAACATCTCATACAACAGTACAACACCATCTTCTCCAACAACCCAGGACAAACAGAATTAGTACAACACCACATCACGCTCACTTCAAACACACCCATAAAATGCAGACCTTACACCATTCCATTGCATTACAAAGAAAACTTACATCAGGAAATCATTAGCTTAGAGAAAAACAACATCATTAGACGATCCCAATCACATTTTTCATCTCCAATGGTCATGGTACGCAAAAAAGGACAACACGATAAGACTCTGTGTAGATTACCGAAAATTAAATAAAATAACCCTTCTAGATCTAGAACCAATGACCAACTCTGAAGATCTACTGACAGAACTGACAGACTCTAGGTACTTCACGAAGTTAGATATGACGAAAGGTTATTGGCAGATAACGGTACACGAGCAGAGCAGACATCTGACAGCATTTGCCACACCTTGGGGACTGTACGAATGATGCACACTTCCATTTGGGCTGGTCAATGCCCCAGCGACATTCGTACGTATGACACGACTTTTACTAGTGGACATACCAAACATTATCTGTTACATGGACGACATTTGTGTTCACACAAAGACGATGACAGACCACATAAAGACATTACAGCAGACATTTGAACGGATCAGACAGCACGGACTGACGGTGAAGCCTACAAAAGTAGACATAGCCTATCAAGAAATCTCCTTCTTGGGGTATAAAATATCTAATGGCTTTGTCACGACAGACGATAACATCGTGTCCAAAATACTGAAACTCTCACTTCCGACTACGAAGAAGCAAGTCAGAAGTGTGTTAGGACTATTAAATTATTATAGGCAGTTCATACCAGATTTTGCTGAACTGACAGAAAAATTTACTAACCTACTAACGAAAAACCAACCTGAGAAGATTGTAAACAATGAATGCCTAAAATTTGCATTCCAGAAAGTGTTATCTTATTTTTCTGAGAATAGTTTAAAGAATCCCATTCTCAAATTGCCAAATTTACATATTCCTTTCAGATTACGCACAGACGCGAGCTCCGTGGCGATTGGGGCAGTTCTGTTACAGGAACATGACAACATTCTACATCCTGTATACTACGTCTCTAGAAAATTGAAACCAAGAGAACGCGCTTGGTCGACACCACAATTGGAAGCCCTTGCTCTAGTGGTGGGTATAACTAAATTGTCCAGATTCCTCCTGGGACGTCATTTTATTGTAGAGTCCGACAATAGCCCATTAAAATTTATTACTTCAGGAGTACCTACCAACCAGATGATAGCGCGCTGGTCTCTTTTGCTGCAAGATTACAGCTTTGAAGTTCGACATATCGCTGGCAGAACCAACACGATTGCTGATCTCTTGTCCCGTTGTCCGAACGACCCAGTAAGCACTAATGTCTGAGTGCAGTGTGTTAGAAAACACTCAGACCAACAAGCCATCAGTGAAGTTTTTCCACGAAAGCTGTGTACGTCTATTACGTGATGTGATAGGGTTCATTCCCACTATATATATTTTTCTTATTTTATTATTAATGTAGTAATTGTCTTGAATAATTGTGTAGCGTGTGGTAGAAAGCGAACAATATTAATTGTACATATTACGAAACAAGAACAGTGCCACATTCGCTCTGAACTTACCTCAAGCGAAATATCCAAGTTATCAGTGGTATCTGCGAGTGGAACATATCCAGTGATATTTTAATCCGTGACTGAAAGAGTGAACTGAACTTTGACATTTACACCACTGCAGTCAATCGAAATCCAGAAGTTTTCCAGTGAAACAACGAACACATGAACTATCAGAACAGTTTCACATTCCGAATTGCTACATCAGACCGGAACAAGTGTGTGATAGAATTTTCAACAACATCAGCTGTTCGTGTGTACTTCCGGATAATTTGTAAATTTAGACCAAAATTAGCAGACGATAAACAAAACCTTAAAAATTTATGACGCTTCTAAAAGAATTATGAAACACCAATTTCGAATACACGAATTGTGTATTAATATTTTTTCAACTAGTGTAATCTTAGAATCATATCTTGATTAACTTATTCACACTATCGACATTTTTCCGCTAGTATGGAAAAGAATCAAGCTATGATGCTGAGAAATAGAAGAATAATTGTAATAGATTAGATTTGATAGTTTTTGAAATTATGTCCCTTTCATTTAATTGTTGTTACATGATTACACCAAGGGCGGTAAATTGAAATGTATTCGAATATGTGTTGTATATAAATAGCCATGGTGTTGCCAGATTGTTAACACTCCAAGAAGTCATCAACTGGGCATGGTATAGGGTTACCGACGTTGTAGACCGACGGAAGAGCTCCCGGCCAAATGAGGTCGGAGCTCGAGCGTTGAATACGGCTTATAAAAAGACGTATTACAGTCTTACCTGATGTTTTTTGTTACAAAAAGCATATTATTACTTTTTTTAAGAGGTTGCGAGGTAGTTGCTTTGGAAGCTGGTGCTACCGATCTGACTGGGTCAATATTGCAACTCAGGTGATCATCCATCGAGAGGATGAAACTTGGAAAGTGGTAAAGATTGAACACCACATGTCTTAAACATACAACTTGCATTTCTTATGTATTTCTATGCCAATGTATGTATTCTTATGTATTTCTATGCCTTACATAACAACAGAAAGGTCGATTCTGACATGGTTAAAATATTAACCCTGTACCTATATAGATTGTACATGAAATATAAGATCTTTCATGAATAAGCCCCGGGGGAGCGTGTCAGAATCTCGAATGTCTCCAACCGAGATGCAGGAACATCGTTACGCCCGCCAGGCGAATAGTCCCCAACCGGGATGCAGTAACATCGTTACGCCCGCCAGGCGAGTACTAGTTACCTGCCCGCAGGTTGCTGGCTGACGTGATAGCCAGCGGTCAGGCAAGGACAAAGCAAGACGCACGCAGTCCTCGTGAAGCCAATCCACAGAGGGAAAGCGCTGTGCGAGAAACAGACAGACAGCTTGGGTACTCGGACAGGACAGGACGTGTGGGTAGAGAAAGGCTTTGTGTAGTTCTGTGCCCGAAAGTCGAATGCTTGTATATCTTGTGAGATAGACTGTAAAGCTGTGGGTTTGTCTGTAAGTGTATTAATGTATTGTATATGTATTGTAATGATCATCACATGCCAAACTAGATCGTATTGCATGTGACTTGTAAATAAATCCATTGAACTTAGTGTCGTTGTGTGTCAAGTCCAATCATGTTGTACTTGTACTTGTCTCACATGTGTTAGGTATAACGAGCCAGGTTTAAGACCCTGACACTCACCCAGTCACTCTATAAGCACTAGGTAGTGATGGGGGGAGGGATATTACCTATACTCCCTCACATATATCTGCAATAGCTGTAAAAAAAAATCTCTGGAAATATATTTACACATACATATATATACATATACAAAACGAATGAATGATAACAGTAAGTGTTGTCTATAAAACGTTAGAATCACAAGCCAAGTACACGGAGACGGTGATCACAAATAAATAAACTACAGTAACAACCACAAGCTTGTGTAAAACGACCACAGTGCGCGTAATAATATGTAACCTGACACCGACCACTAGACAGTAGAAATGACGAAAGATCACAATAATAACATATATCCGAACACAACAAATATCATATGTAAATATAACGAAAGGAAAGAAAGAGAGAAAAAAAAATTATAGCATCAAAATATACACAAATATGACGTCAGACAACTCGGCTCTAGATATTGGTTAGGACTCCAATGCCACTGCACGACACGCTAACTCATTAGCGTTTTCCATACACAAATATCGTAAGCACCAGAAAGAACCACGTTTTGTCACGCCTATCCCGATTTAGATAGAGATTGCAAAAAGTGCCTATCCAACAACTACATGTAACGGTAATAATTCAAAATGTTCTTTTTACAACTGTATGAAACCATGCTCGCGGAGCTGCCACGTCATCCTTCGTTGTCAAAATGTTTGCTCATAACAGAGTAATGGTCACAAAGGGATTCACATAGACGAACATAAAGTCTGGTTTTCGTTCACAAACACCTTGTTTATCCAGTTTTCCTCTGGAAAATTTTTGTAAATTTCCACTGCATCGGCCTTGACATTGCCGGACACCTCAAGTCAGTACCTCCGTACTCTTTGTCACAATAATACACACTGTAAACTGACCGGAAACTTTTCACGTTATCCACAAAGACACCTGCCCTGCCCCAACACGGCTGTGCTAGGGGTACCGCACGCGTTTGTCACCCTTCCCGGTGAATCAGCAAATGTCAATTTTCTCTGTGTATTCTACACATCCATTAACTCTCCCCTTCCCGGGAGTTCAATGTTCTCAGTACTTTACCTGTACTGTGCACTGTCCTCGTAAACAGCGCTGACCCGAATTGTCCGTGGAAACTCACAATTTCCACCGGCCTCCCCCGTTGTGTTAGCTGTGGTGAAATTCTTCACCTGTCGACTCGTGACCACACCGTGCGTCGCATCAGCACACACACACCTGTCAATATCTTTGAATTTTCAATCATGTCTTTATCACCGACAGTGATACTGTCCAATTATGCTGACTCGCTCTTGTCGCAAACACGCGACTTTCACCTGTGCTGTCAGCTAGCGCCGACTTTTCGTGCCGCGTTTTCGCCAACGCGCTGTTTGTGACTAGTGACTAACCCGTCACATCACACTCTCCGTTGACCTGTGCTGTGTCTTCATGCGCACTGACTGTCCAGTAATTTACCTGTAGTGTGACCTTCTCGCGAACTGTCTGTTATCTTCATCAATCTTGCCTGGTATCAATTTTACCTGGTTTCTCGTGAACTCTGTCCTTGACACACACGCACAAAAGAGTTGCTGTTAATCTCTGGAAGCAGTACTGTCTAAATTGATGGAACGAAGTCACAGATAATAACTCCTCTCTCAGCGAAGAGCCCACAGATATCTCAATATTGTACGGTGTTTCTTGACCGAATGTAGCTGTCAGAAAATCTTTACTAAGCGACGAGCTCTCAGTTAATACACTGGGTTTCTTGAAAGGACGAGCCATCCAGACATCACACGAGGTTCTTTGTGATAAGCGCGTGCGATGGTCGTTGTCTAGGTAACGATGCTCCTGGTGTGTCAGTTGAGCTATCTAACTGTCTCACAATGCAACTCACCCCAGTAATACACATCCATCAGTCAGTAAACAAGATTGAGTCGGCGCACATAATCCTTTAATACAGAAAGAACACGGACAAACGGAACATGTTTTTCATCCAGAAAACACAATATAAATCCACCGAATAAGTATATCCTCCTCACACTTAATCCGCACACATCACTGCCTTCTCAAGGCCTCCTTACTCTCGAATGTACACGACAGATATCCAGCTACTAGCCCCAGATGGACCTAACACACGACAACCCACAGAATGGGTATAGGCCTACACTCACTATCCACCCCACTCTGGGTTTTAGGCCTGCATTCAAACTCGGAGTACAACACAATCCAGGACGGAGCTCTATCCGTCCTACCTCCGCTTTTATCCTTCAACTACCGACCCGTTCGGAGTCAAAACATCAACTCTCTTAAACGACCTGACTCGCAGTCGGTCTCTTCTCTCACTGACTTTCAAGTCTCCTGACTTCACACAACACTCAACTGTCTTTCGCCCCATCCACCCTAGGGGTATCCACTCACACCGGCCCCATTATTTCTCAGGGTTGATTGTTTTTCTCGTAGTCCCGCTACACAGGTCACTCATCTCAATGTCAATGACCCAGGCATATGTCAAAGACGATTCAGATTTTGTCCTAGCCCCAAGCACCCATTGAAGCAGACAGGCTGTGGCGGATCAGCACCCAATTGGCCGGGGGCTGCCCAGCTTGAGGCGGGCGGTAGCTGATCAGTGACACCTGTAGGTGTCTCCCACCGTCAGATGCAACGCGTGGCGCCCCATGTCGACGCCAATTGACAGGGATTTATAACCCTAACAGTTGCCTATCGCTTTGATTCCGAGACCAGTTAATACCAGGGATGGAGTTATTGCCTCTCCATAGCACAAAGCCTGTGATAAAATATAGAGATCATGTGTTGCCCATGCAGCATGATCCCTCTCTCGGCCTGCCTAGTTCACTTCAGAGGAAAGGTAACACGCCTACATCTGAAACAAGACAAGCTGCAGAAGCTGCCAGATAAGCAAAGCAATCCTCTAACTGTCCGCCTGTCGGAGCTTCGATCCTAGACCAGCCTCCAACCAAGGCTTAGGACCTGGTCTGTCCTGCCATGACATTTTGTCTTTAGCTTGCATTTCCTCGCACCAGGGAAAGGCTTGTACCCTCCCAATTGCGCTCTTCCGCCCGAAGCCGTTGGCACAATGTGGGGTGTCGGGTTTGGTAAGCGCCGCCCAACGTTCGGCGCTAACAGAAAGCAAGTAGTACCGTCTACTGTTATACGGTAGCTCAGTCATATCTAAGACCTGACACACAGTAAGAATAATACCCGTAACATTTCTACGTTGGTGGCTGTGACAAGACGCCCACATAGCTGCCGATCAAGCAGCTCCGTATCTCCACTTCCAGCTTCTTTGATTCTCTGAACCCAGCGATTGACTGTACACCTGTCGACTACAAAACTTCCATACACATATGATAGACGCTTGTTAATGTTCACAACAATTTCCTTTTCTGCAACGAGAAATTGCAAAGATAAATAAAGATTATACTACGGCGGGTATGTTAGATATATAAACAATATACAAAAGGTGGGTATGTTAGATATATAAACAATATACAAAATGTGGGTATGTTAGATATATAAACAATATACAAAAGGTATGAGTGTTAGAAATATAAACAATATACAAAAGGTATGAGTGTTAGAAATATAAACAATATACAAAAGGTGGGTGAGTTAGAAATATAAACAATACACGGGCATGTAAACATAAATACTGTCATTACTGCCTATTGTACCTTCCGGTGTAGGACAGGAATGGAGGCGGAGGAGGGGGGGGGGGCGGGGGGGGGTGTGATGATGTCTGGAGCCTGAGAAATTAAGACGTTATGGCTATTGCAGTCGCCATGATCTTTGCAGGCTAGGGTATTATTTTATCACCAGACAGGACCAAATCGATCACTTTACCGAGGGCTCTTACCCAAGTGTCCCTAATCGGCGGTGGAGGGAGGAGGTGCCGTTCTAACGATTCGGCCAGACTCCACACGACAAAAGTGATGGTAGAAATATAGAAACGTACTAAAGGTCATTGGATGAAACACAACTGAAGGTCGCTGAACACGATTGGATGTGTCCAGCATATATTTAACTCAAGTATGTAAGAGACGTTTCTACCCGCCCTAAGGCGCACCGGGAATATGTTATTAAACCGACAATTTTATAGAGCAATAGGATTCTCAGTTGGTGATGATGTCAGTATCTCACCGGCCGCCTTTACTTCTCAAAAGGTTAGATAGTTAGTTAGTTAGTTAGTTAGTTAGTCGACAGATCATCCTCATTGCACATCGAATCATTCAGTCCATAAGTGCTCGGATCCCCTCCTCAGCAAATCCCGCAGCGTGTAGCGGCTCACGACACTAGTTCTATGTTGGTTTATCAATCTTTGTTGGCTTCCTGCATAGTGTTCTTGTTTGGCCACACCACTTTTAATTTGCTTTTCTCGCAGTCTGACCATGGTTGAAGATTCACAGTCATCACTTGGTTCTCGCAAATGTCTTACTTCTCGAAGAGCATTCAGAATATCAGTCTGGTCCATGGCGCGTCTGCCCTCCACAGTAGTCTTACCTGCGAGCTTGCCTGCCAGCTCATTTCCTTGTACTCCTGCATGCCCTGGCACGAAGACGAAACAAATATTTGCCAGCCGAGACCACGCCAGAGACAGCAACCACTCTCTTCGACTCCACCCAATCTCTATCCCCATGAGCATGCTCATTGAGTCGCTAAGGAAACATGCTCTAGTGAATGTCTGTGTCTCGAGCCATGTTATTGCTTTACTTACTGCCATGACTTCCATAGTCAGGCGACTTGTGGTCTCAACAAAGGCATCAGAGTCCCCCTTCACAATTATCCTTCCGGCCTGAGCCGTAAAGGCCCATGAGCTTCTCATATGTCAGACGACCGACCCATCTGTGTAGATGACAGCATCACCGTCTAATGAATTCTTGAAAATCAACGCCTGTACTTCCGCCTCCACTGCAGCCGGATTTTCTTGTCTGCATTTTCTGTCTGGTTGGATTCAAACAGAAACTGTGATCTCACAGTGCAGGCGTTGAACAGTACCGGAGTAATGATGATCCCTGTGGTAGACAGGGATATATTGTTGTTGGTTCCGAAGTCCAACTGCCACTTCTGAAAACTACTTTCCGCTGGAAGAGGGCTGCAGCGATCCAACTAAGGAGGAATGGACTTATTTTGAGTTCAAGAATCTGAAGCATTAAAAAATCCAATGGTACTCTGTTGTACGCGTCCTCAAGATCAATCGCTGCAGCAAATCTGTCAATGCCTGAGGGGAAACCTTCATAGACATCATGGGTAAAAACTGCTGCATTGGTCCAGGTTACTCTTTTTGGACGGTACCCTCACAGGGTGGGTGGGAAAACACCTTGCCTCTCTAGCTGGCTTGATATTTTTCTGACAATTAAGTTCTCCATCAGCTTGCCTATTGTATTCTGCATGGTTATTACTCGATATCTCTGAATTGTTGTGTGGTCTTTGCCAGGCTTCGGCTAGGGAATCATATAACTGTGTAACCATTCCTCCTTTATGTCGGCGCTCCCTATACTGTTATTGTAAATGTCTGCTAGTTTCTCTAGCTCGTTGTCGGTACACCTATTGATGTCATCGTATCTTATGCCATATGGCCCTGAAGCGCTGTTTTTTGATCGCCGAAGCACAACCTTGATTTCTTTCGCTGTCACTGTGTCTTCACCCGAAATGTTCTGGGCATTGCACCTATCTGAGGTGACCTCCTTGGCGAGATTTCGGCCTCTCATCTCTCTAGATAGCGTTCAAAGACCTTGTTCTAGTCAGTCCTCTGCCATTTGATCGCTGTACAGGCCCCAGGCAATCCATGGTTTTCCCTTCCTATGTGTTGATGCGGGGATGTGTATCAAGCTGGAATATTACACCCATTTTCTGCTGGTGAAAAGTAGTGGTGTCAATTTAGAGATTAACGCTCGTGGCAGACTGGTTGTAAAATCTAGCCTGTAATCGCTTTCAATGTCGACCTTCCTACTTGCGCAGTGTTACATAATAAAGTTTCAAACACCTAGCGTACTTTTATTCAAATTTTCAAATGCTTCACGTACCGTTTTTATTCTTTTTTAATTTTACTTTTCCTTTATTTGTCCATCTTGTTTGTAGACCGAGATAAATTCTGGGATGATATACGCGCTTTTTGTTAACAGCCATATTTTAACCCATTCAGTAATACTTAAAATGCTAGATATAATCCTATATGTTTTAAAAATTAGTATATCCTTAAGAAATCCATAAAGCTTGGCATAAGAGAAGGTTTGTATTCTTAAATGAAAATTTTCTGTCATAACCTGGAAACAAAATTGGTGACACAATTAGCCCTGAGTAACACCTAGCTTCAGGACCATCTTCTTGTTGATGTGTCCTTGTACCTTTGTCTGAGCAGTCCTGTTCTCAATTAGAGTGACTTTCACATCTGTACATTTCCCGACACACCTGCATTGTTTGTGGAATTATATTTTACTTCCCTCCTTCCATACTTTAT
Organism: Cepaea nemoralis; assembly: GCA_014155875.1. Classification (NCBI taxonomy): domain Eukaryota; kingdom Metazoa; phylum Mollusca; class Gastropoda; order Stylommatophora; family Helicidae; genus Cepaea; species Cepaea nemoralis. The sequence continues at coordinate 6,922 of JACEFZ010025975.1, read as the reverse complement.
CCAATGCCTCTGCCTAAATCTACCCAGATTGCCATTGTGTGCTTTTACTCATCGAGGGCATTATCCTATTTTCTAAGCTATTCAAATTATTTTAATTTAAGATGAACTGTACTTTCTGAATCCTTTTCATTGTGGTGAAAAAAGGATTTTTCTTAAATATGCCAACTTAGATTGCTATGTATAATGTTCATGAATGCTTCTAGACATCTAAGAAAACTAATAGGTCGGTACCCATTTGGTTCTGTTAAAACTATCAAAAACTTTCATTTACTGTCAGGAGTCTCCGTGGCGAAGTGCCTTTTGACTCGGACACCGAAGGTTATGGTTTCGATTCCGGGCCGCGTCCTTCGGTTCTTCGAGTGAAATTGTTTTGGAGACTGCTGTTGGTCGTCGCTAGAGCTACAGAGTTAGTGCTTTGTGTGTCGCTTTCCTCGCTGCGGAAAGACACCGAGCCATATGGGATTAATAACCCGGTGCAATGAAGTCGACACTGTCGACTTATTTTATGGAAGGGAACGGGGTGGGGTCTTGTACCTGAGGAATTAGGGCCGCCTGGCTACGCGAACTGTGCAGGCTAGAGTTTTCTTTTTGCCCCCGTCAGAAAAAAACCTCCACACCTTACCGATGATTCTAACCCGGGTCTTCCGAAAGAGAACCTGACATTCTAGCCACTCTGCCAGCGGCTCCTCGCCTTGGTTCTGTCAAGTTTCTTTTATTATTCGCAACTGGTATTCGTAAACGATCCATCCATGCCAATAGGTTAACTATTCCAACTAAAAAATAGCCTAAAAGTCGACAGGGTCGACTTCATTGCACCAGGTTTTATCCCATATGGCTCGGTCTCTTTCCGCAGCGCGGAAAGCGTCGCACAAAACACGAACTCCGTAGCTTTAGTGACGACTCACAGGAGTCCCCGAACAATTTCACTCGTGAACCGAAGGACGCGGTCTTGAATCGAACCCACAATCTTCGGAGCCCAAGTCAAACGGTTTCCAACTGCAATAAAGGACTTATTGTTCTAAAAACGAATGGAAGTAAATGATACTTGTTAACCACTCCCCACGACTTCTAACGGCATAAGTGAAAGACAGCACCAACAATACGCCCTAATGCGCATGGGACGTATGGTATAATGCCCATATTTGTATAGAATATTCGATGCATTCGGTTGGAGATTGCGAGATGTGGAGAAGTATTATCGGTCACGCTGGTCAGCAAGGCACTTATTAATGATGATGACAAGACTTGGTGTCTGAATCGTCCCACCCAGTTTTTATTGCACCTATCAATTATATAACAAGACTTTCAGGAAGGTATTTCCTCCTTAAGCTATTACATTAACAAGATTAAGAGATCGAAATGCCAGGCTTAGTTGAGTGTCCTGCGGCGACAGGATGGACAAACTGGGAGATGTTCAAATGTATATAAGCAGAGGTCTGGAGACCACCAATATCCATCTACCAGACATCGTCAAGACTCCGTGCAGTAACCACAACACAGCCGTGAGTATATGTAGTCGTGAAACAGATTTGTAGATCTCTGGGGGGTTGAAGTCTATTTCCCTACTCAACATGTGCTGTTAAGTTGGTAGCGGATGCCAAGCTATAGTCACAAAACCAGATGTTTGATTATGTTATGTTATGTCTAACGACGTCACTGCACATTGGTCACTTCTATTGGTGCTCAGTCCTCCGATACAGCAGTCATCCCAAAGAATTTATGCTTACTGTTCACGTTAGGAGTTGAAGATAGATATATGGCTATGGCTATGTCGTATTTGCGCATTTTTTCCCTCAATAGACAACAATATTAATTGTTGGAGAACCAACAGAAGAAGTGAAGTAGTATGAGAAAAAAATCCATAGGTATTGATTGGCACACATATACTTAGAGCATAATATAGGGATTAAATGACACACTAGATACAATTATAATTATCTTATATTAGAAATAGAAGAACAATGAGGGTTTGTAGAAGGCGAGGGTACTATAAATGTTATATTTATGCTGAGAATATTACCTGAACGTTCTGCAGAAGTAAACAAATACCTACATCTTTGCTTTAATGACTACACAAAGGCTTTCGATAAAGTGAGACATGTCAACATGATACAGATTCCTGCAGATCTACAAAGTGATTTGAAATACCTTAGACTTGTAAAAAGCATATATTGGACATAACAAGCTACCGTAATGAAGATGATCAATATAAGAGAGGTGTGATACAATGTTGTGTAATGTCTCCAGATATTTTTTCCCTGTACTGTGAAAATATTTTCAGAAATGTAGAAGATATGAAAGGAATCATTATTGGAGGAGGAAACATCAATAACATTAGATATGCAGATCATACAGTATTGATTGCAGACAAAGAGCAGGATCTGCAACATTTAGTAGATGCAGTTATTGCACAGTGAACAACTAGGGTTAAAATTAAATTGTAAGAAGACACAGATTATGGTCGTCACTAGGAAGAACGAAATATCATAATGTAATATACAAGTAAATGGGGATATTCTTAAGCAAGTGAAACAATACATTTATCTCGGTACAGTCATAACATCTGATGGGAGATGTCTTGAAGACATTAGCACAAGAATCGCCATGACGAAGGCAGCCTTTTGTAAGTTGGAAAACATACTGACCAATAAAATGATGTCATTTGCAACGAGAAAAAGAGTGTTGAGGTGCTACATAGAGCATGTGCTTATGTATGGATGTGAAGGGTAAACAATGAACAAACAGGCTGAAAAACATATGATGGCTGTGGAAATGTGGTTTCTGAGGAAAATTCAAAAAATACCATGATCAGAAAGATACAACTGAGAAGCGTAAACTGATTAGAGAAATTAGGCGTAGACAATCAATATATTTTGGTCACGTTCATTTTATTCATTCATTACGTTATGAGATGAAATAAATTGGAGTACTTGATGACAACTGGCAAGACTGAGCGGAAAATAACAAGAGGAAGACAGAGAAGTAAATACCTGGATGACTTGACCTCATGGCATGTTCGAGACAAGAACACTGTGCTGATCCACGACTCTGGTGATCAAGTGAGATGGCGAGACATGACCGCCCATGCTTACCAGCATAGCACTTGATGATGATGATGCGATTTATTAGCCAATTTAAGCTCAGTAATTTGCCATTACTTTCTGTACGGCTGGCACCTCACACCATCTAAATCAACGCAGTGTAGCCTGCTTCCAAGTGGCCCGAGGCTGATCTCGAGCCGTCGACTCTGTATGTGGAAGAACTATGACACTGGCAGATGACACACTAGACAGGAGAATTACAAGCTGTAGTGATTCCAACATGTCACCTTAAAATGACGACAGTTCATCCAAGAAGGAACAAGTGCTATGTAGGGCCTATACTGCTGTATGGATGTGGATTATGGACAATAGCAGACAGGCTGAGAAATATATAGTAGATGTGGATATGTGGAAATGTAAAGGATACAATAGACGGAGAGAAAGCAGGATGGATTTCACGTTGTCACCACCTAACATTTGAATCTTGACCATCGCCATCGTCTTTACCGGACTGACAGGTTAAACCAGTACAGCTTTGACAAATCTGACTACCCTCTTAAAACAATTACCGTGAAATGTATGGACTTTTCTTGCAATTTTATGACAATTATGGGCGAATACCCGTCTACTCACTATACCTTATCAAACTGTGAACTAATATGTATGTCAGAGGTCGCTTGTCCATGAAGTTTAATGCGTCTGTGCTTAAATGTTGTATGCATTGGCGGCTGGGTATGGATGTCATTCCTACACAGGTCAGTAGGACTTCAACGTTGACTTCTTCAGTCAGCAATGGCAAACTACTGAACGTAAGTTATCTAATAGATCAAACTGGGATTGGGGTTGATGTATATATATATGACAGTGACTATAGGAGAACGATCAATTCCAATTCCAAATCCAATTTTCAAAAACAAAAATTCCAAATTCGGCCTGGTCTAACCTGCTTCATCAGCTGTGGTTATTGTTGAGGTACGTGGTTTTTGTGGGTTTATTCACCCTAATTCTTGTCTTGTGAGTCCTATCTCGGACTGGTTATGTAGCGTTTGTGTCTGTGACGTCAGCGGTGGGATCGGTCGGCGGCTATCCTTTGTGCTCGTCTGTTCTTGTGGTTTTCTTTGTTTGAGTATAGCTGTTGTAGTATATATATATGACAGTGAATGCACGACAGCTCTATACAGCTTGAATAATAATGACTAACTGTTGTTAGTAATTCTTCTTCTCTTACACTCTATCCCAGTTCGGGGCCTAGGCCCTCAACCAACTTACTTCCAGCTCCCACCCTCTATCCCTAGCTGTCTCATGCAGCTCTGCCCAGGTCGATTCCGGAATTGTTCATTTATGTTTCTATTTTTTTTCTCGGTGAGTTATTATGTCTTCC
>JACEFZ010025974.1:0-18012 GCA_014155875.1 Cepaea nemoralis | reverse complement strand
ACACTCTCCTTTCTGCTGGTGGGACTTCCTGCCCATCCTATAGCAAAACTCTTTATTAGACTCTTCCCTAGAGTCAAGAAGCCTTCTTGGTACAACATGTTCCCCACATGTCCCAATGGTTATGTTTCCCGCTTTGCCCTTCCAAGTGGATTAGCCTTGGCCTGGACCGAACTTCATAGCTGGCTGGTCTGCCAGCACCATACTTTCATAACTTGCTTTACAATCCCCCATATCCCATATGTCCCCGTGTCTCATGCAACCTCCTTTTATCCCTCCATACTTCTAGCACATCAGCACTCATTCGCACTTGTGCAAGTATGAAAGAACATGATAGCTAAGACAGGAATCAAGAACGCAAATGTACATCACTACGGTACGCAGGGTTATCACGCGTCGATCCACTCGGCGTTCGGTATCGCCTCCAAGAAGTATCACATAACATGACTTAACATATATACATAATGCCACATCATATATATATATATATATATATATATTATATATATATATATATATATATATATATATATATATATATATATATATATAATCATATATATCATCATCACTGAAGACTTACCTTCTCACAGAATTCCAGTGTCCCACACAATGACTTCACTATTAAGTTACACAATAGTTTACATCATTCACTGTGGTATAGAACTAACTTCTCTCCTTACTTACCAGCTAAGCACAACACTGTCTAAATCTCCACCAAACAACTCACCTTGCTATCTAACAGTTCTTTCCAGCTTCAGCTACTGACTGACATAAGTCTAGGTTCATCTCATGCACAATTAACTATGTTCTAGCCTAAAACAGTAAAATAGTATATGCAACGATTTGCTACACATGGTAAATACTAGTTGAACACAAATCGCCCATATCACAGGCCTAAACTTCAAGCCGGTAATTCACTACACGCGTTTGTAAACAACCGTTACACACGGCATAGATTTCAGCGGCATTATCGATCGATTCCGCATTAGTAATGCAAAGACACCCGCATATTTAATGAGATTAGAATGATAGTGTTTTGTGAACAATTACTAAGTTAAATTAATTAACCAAGTAAATACCTGAATAATTCGAACCAGCCTCCAGTCAGCTACCAAAACTGTTCAACGGCACATCTGCCTCATTGTAATAACAGTCAGCCGCAACATGGTTGAGGGTAGACGCTGTACAAATGGCTTCACAGAGCCCTGCGTCTTCTCTCCGTTAGAGTTAGGAAGTGAATGACTATTCTAGCCGCATTCCACCAACATGCCAACTCATGCGTACGAGGATCGAGTGCTCGTTGTGAAAAGTCAACTTCTCGGATAACATTCATTCCACGCCTAGAATTTCTAGATCTCTCTGCACGGGAATTTGGTGAAGCACCCGGCAACCCGGTACAGTCAAATACCGGTAATTCGAGATGATTCTAGATGGAAAATTCCCATCGGCTTTCCTCAGTCTATTTATAACTGGGAAAGTCCCCGATGAGGCGCCAAAATAGTGCGGGATCCCGACGACCACAGACAGATGATCGCGGTTTCGTCACAGTTGGCAGTACATAATTTTAATAGCCTCTCTAGAATAGCTGATGGTATGCCTAGTTTTAGTTGTTTGTCTCTAATGCGTTCGCTTATTATATTCACGGTCTCATCTAATGGAACGTTGGTGAATAAAGAGGCAATATCCATGGATGCCATGTGTTTGTTGTTTATGTACATTGTATCCAATAATTCCACCAGTTCGAATATATCTCTGAGTGTTCTTGAATCGAAGGACTGTCGTACTGGCTTTAACATTTCAGCTAGCCATCTCGCCATTCGGTGTTGTGCAGAGTTAACCATGGAAAGGATCGGTCTTAGTGGGATGCCGGGATTGTGAAGCTTGGGTAGACCGTACATCTGAGGAGTGTGCGAGCCACGTGGTGTGAGCGTTTTTGCAGTGGCCTCACTGATGAGTCCCGCATTCACAAGTGACTGGATCTCTGTCCTCATTTTTGCAAACCAAGTCCTCCGTGTAACAAGCTACGTGGAGGGTCCCAAATAGCCCTATCACAATATTTCAATAATCTTCTATATGTTGTTGTTTGTCCATCAAGAATGATGATGACCATTCATTTCATCCAGTGGGGTTGAAGGTGTGGAGCCGTGGGTTCTGAGATGGCTGATAAGGCCTATTTTGGCTCGAAATGTTCTTTGACAATGTGGACAAAGAATGCTTGACGTCTCTGGAGGAGGATTTCCTGCAGTGGTTTTTCTGTCCTGCCTTTTCTTCACAGCTCTTGCAGTCCTGGTTGCCTCACATATAACTGCACCTTTGCGCAATGATGCACGCCACGAATTTCGGTCTCTGGCTGCAGCCTCCCAGGTGTCATGATGAATTCCAAAAGCATTCAGTGAAATTTTCAGAGTGTCTTTAAAACGTTTCCTCTGGCCACCTTGGGAGCGTTTACCACAACGCAGTTCGCTGTAAAAAATTCGTTTAGGGAGCCTGTGATCTGGCATGCGAGTCAAGTGACCAGCCCAGCGAATCTGATTCTTCATCAGTAGAGTGTGGATACTGGGTATGGATGCTCTTTCTAGGACTTCAGTGTCTGGAATCTTGTCTTGCCATTTAATCTTCAGTAGCTTCCTTAGGCAGACTGTGTGGAAGTGGTTTAATTTCCTAGCGTGTCGCTGATAAACAGTCCAGGTTTCACAAGCATATAGCAGTGTGGATAATACAACTGCTTTGTAGACTTTTAGCTTTGTTTGCAGGCTTATTCCAGTTCTGTCCCATACATTCTTGTACAGTCTGCCAAAGGCTGCACTGGCCTTGGAGATTCTTGCATTCACTTCGTCATCGATTGTGGCAGCTTGTGACACGGTGCTGCCAAGATAGGTAAATTTGTCCACAACACTTAGTCTATGATCATTCACTTTGATATTCGGCACAGTGTGATTATTCCCTGGAGCTGGCTGGTACATAACTACAGTCTTCTCCAAGTTGATATTGAGCCCAAAGTTGGCACAGGCATGTGAGAAAGCTGAAACATTATGTTGCATGTCCGCCTCTGAGTTGGCGTATAGAGCGCAATCATCAGCAAACAGGAGCTCTCTGACTGTGCCACTGTCAATTTTGGTTTTAGCTTTCAGCCTTCTGAGATTGAATAACTTTCCATCCATACGGTAGTTGATGTCTATTCCAATGTCGTCGTTCTCGAAGGCATTCATCAACATGGCTGAAAACATGAGGCTGAACAGTGTTGGTGCCAGGACACATCCTTGCTTCACTCCATTGGTGACAGGAAAGGGTTCAGACAGCTCACCATTTTCCTGTACTCTTGCCTGCATGCCGTCATGAAATAGCCGCACTATTTGGACAAACTTTCGTGGACAGCCATATTTTGCCATAATCTTCCACAGTCCTTCTCTGCTGACTGTATCAAAAGCCTTGGTAAGGTCAATGAAAGTGGAGAACATTTCGCAGTTCTGTTCCTGACATTTCTCTTGCAGCTGCCTTGCAGCGAAAATCATGTCAACAGTTCCACGTTCTTTTCTGAAGCCACATTGACTCTCAGGAAGAAGACCTTGATCGAGATGGGCTGTGAGGCGATTGAGAAGAATTCTGGCGAGTATCTTCCCTGCAATTGAAAGCAAGGAGATGCCTCGGTGGTTGTCACAGGATTGGCGGTTTCCTTTACGTTTGTAAAGGTGGACTATTGACGCGTCCTTAAAATCTTGTGGCATGGTCTCGTTCATCCATATGTTTGTGAAGACTTGGTGAAGCTGCTCTGTTAGGACCGGCCCACCTGCCTTGTATATCTCTGCTGGGATGGAGTCAGGACCAGGTGCCTTGCCGCTGGAGAGTTGCTGGATGGCTTTGTTTATTTCCACTATGGTTGGCAGGTCATCAAGAGTCTCATTGGTGGGAACTTGAGGAAGGCAATTGATGGTTTCATCATCGAAGAAGGAAGTTGCATTTAAGATTTTGCTGAAATGCTCTGCCCAGCGTTGGAGGATTTCTTTCTTATCGGTGACCAATGTTCCCCCGTCTGCACTGAGGAGGGGAACTATGCCTGGTGATGAAGGACCATAGACCGCTTTCAGTGAGTCGTAGAAGTTTTTCATATCGTGTCTGTCAGCAAAGCCCTGAATTTCATCAGCTTTGCTGCTCAGCCAGGAGTCCCGCATGTGCCGAAGTTTCTGCTGCACTACTCTCTGAATGTTCTTGAAAGCATCTTTTTTTGATGTTGACTTTGGGTCATTCAAATGTGCCTTGAGGAGAAGATGTTTCTCGGCCAGCAATTGGTTGATGTCTTCGGAATTTTCATCAAACCAGTCTTATGCTTTCGGGGGGCTGGACCCAGGATTTCCATAGCAGTGTTGTAAATCGTGTCCTTTAGGGCTCTCCATTCTGTTTCTGTATCCTGTTTTGCTTCAGCATTGGGCTTGAGGCGGTCTTCCAGCATATTTTCAAACGACTGCTGCATTTTCTTGCTGTTTAGGCGGGTGACATTTAGCTTTGTTTGCATTTTTGCCCCTTGAGGACGCCGTGGTGGCCTGATGTGGATGTTCATTTTCGAGACAATGAGACGATGGTCTGTCCAACATTCGGCACCACACATGGATTTTGTCACTCGAACGTCTTGTCTGTCACTCTTCCTGACAATTACATAGTCAATGAGGTGCCAGTGTTTCGAGCGAGGGTGCATCCACGATGTCCTATTTCTCATGGGGAGACGGAAAATTGTGTTCGTAATCAGGAGATCATGTTCGGCACATGTCTGAAGGAGGCGGAGTCCATTGGTGTTACAATTTCCGACTCCATGCTTTCCAATAATGCCACTCCAAGAGGTGGTGTCCGTGCCTACTCTGGCATTGAAATCCCCAAGGAGTATAAGTTTGTCTCCTTTGGGAACAGATGTTAATACATTGTGCAGGTCCTCATAGAACTTATTCTTGACATCATCTTCGTTGGTCATAGTTGGTGCGTAGACACTCACAATGGTTGCGTGCTTCCTTCCATTCAGCAGAGGCAACTTCATGGTCATGAGCCTGTCGTTTACAGCCTTTGGAAATCCAGCTAATTTGCCGACAGGGCCGACTTAATGGCAAATCCCACACCGGATTGGCGTCTTTCCTCACTTTTCCTTCCACTCCAGAAAAATGTGTAGCCGGCACCAATTTCACAGATTTGGCCTTCTTCTGCAAGTCGTGTCTCGCTCAAAGCTGCAATGTCGATGTTGTACCTGCCCAGCTCTCTCCCAATCAGTGCTGTTCGTCTCTCTGGACCTGACACGCCGTCTCTGTCAAGTAGGGTGCGTACATTCCAAGTTCCAATTGTTAAGGGAATATGGTTTACTCTTTTAGCTTTGCTTGTTTTATCTTTCTTTGTATGTCGACCGCAGTTTAGGGTACCCACCAACCGCGGCTAGCTGGTTAGGTAGTGATGAAGCAGACAATGTTTAGGGCACCTTTTCTAGCCCCTTCCTCATGCTATGGAGGTGAGCAGTGTGTTCCTATAGAGGGCTGCTCAGTCGCTCAGGGGGCTGCCGAATCCCACTGCTGCTCCGGTCAGTAGAAGACGACCATATGGCCTGGGCCGCCTGTGTGCAGGTCTGCGACTACGGCTGCCAGCGTACCCACGCCTGCCGCTTTGCCGCTCGCCTATCGCCACAGGGCTTGAAGGTGGTATGTGACGTTGGATGAAGAATGACTTGCGCGATGACTTGGATTAAAGTGAGGAAGAGTTGCGCAATTCGTCGACCTCACTCTCTCGCCTGAGTCCATCTGAGTCCAGTGGCAAGACAAGTCGAGACGATTGGAGACGAATACAGGTGCAGTGGATGACCAGGGCGCTCTACGTGCCTTGCCGTGCTCATTACGTTCCACAACGCTTTGCAGGTAAACGCCGTCTTGCCCGTTGAATCAGGAATGATTTCTTCCGCGCAGTCTGCCGAATCCTGTCTTCACATGCTGGGTAGGCATACCCTAGTTTACCTCTTGGTTTGACACCAAATCGGATACCCATGCCTGGTTTAGCCAGCCTCTCACAGCTGTTGCCCGGGGGGTGGCCGCTGTCGCATGCTGACAGCTACTATCTTCTATATAGCCCTGGCTGGGATAGGTCTTTACCTGCCAACCCTCCTCCGTTTTCCCCGGACTCACTGTCACTCTTTCTTTCGACCTAAGGACCTATTTCCGGCAATGTTCTTCTGGCTGATCCATATATATAACACAGTGATCGTTGGAATAAACTAAAACTTGATTTATTAAATCAATAAAGGACAGCACAGGAAAACATCAAGGCAGTTAACACAGATAGTTCTAAACAGACACAACACTGATAAAGTTCAGGCACAGAGCATAAAGGCTTTACATCATAGACCAAGCTGTAGTCAAGGTCCGTTCTGTCCACATATCGCTCACCAAATGATAAGTCCTCCTTGCTCTCCCTCTCGGTTCGTTTGGCCAACAACGGTTCTCCGTGGACCCAGGTTAATGTTCGTGGGAAAAATGTCCTGTGATCCCTGGTCACAATGCTAAGGGAAAGTTCTTACAAAAAGGAAATAGTTCATGAGCGGAAATGGAGTAGGTATCCTTCACTGTCTCATACAAGGATGGATGGGTCTGATATTTAGGTGGGTTCAGTCCCGAATACAAACTGACTCGATCTTAGCTTATCGAGATGACTGGCGAGGTGTTAGACAGATTGATGGTCATTCTTTCGGGCTAGCTGTGGCACTATCGGGTATAAATCACCACCGTAGGACTAGGCATGGCCTAAAACTTGACATGGCCTCATCTTCAACATAATTTCATCGTATAGCCCTGTTGAGACCTTCAGCTCTGTTCCTACCTTCAAAAAGGAATGACCCTGTAAAGAATAAACAGCAGTGAGAGTCTCCAGCCTAAACTTCTGGTACAGCCGACATGGAGACTCCTTATGGTCTCAGCACATCAGCTGCTATCAACAAAATATATAATATTCCGAGATATATATTTATTCACCATACCTGCGTGAATTCGCCTGACCTGACAAGAGGTCCTGGATTGGCGGCGTCTTTTCTAGACTAGGCCTTTAGCTTGACGGAGTCCTGTCGTTTGACCCTAGGAACTTTGTGCCTACACGACTCACACTCCACACTCATACCAAGCCTTTATTATTTATTGGGCCCATTCATTTCCATGCTTTCCTCTCACTTGCAACCATGCCTTTCTCGCAACCAAGATCTTGTGGTGTGGTGCGCCCAGTAATCGGTGTGTTTCTCCCCCCTAAGTGGGGTTATATGGCACACCGTGTATTTCCCCATTCAAAGAAGATACTACCCCTCCTGGCCGCCGCTCTCGACTGAGCTGTCGCCCCAATGTACCGGCATTGCCCGGCCCAAGCCATAGGGTAGATAAGTTCAGGTCCTCTCAGTGAGATAGAGGAGTCCATTATCCTCCCGACATCATCCTATCGAGGGACAGACGAAAGAGATAGTCCTGTGGCTAGCATCCCCTGGCTCAAAAAGATAGATTATAGATTGGTGGACCCCATCCCCGTAGCTATCTAATGTGCCTATATTTAAAAGAGAGATGCTACTAATTAACGGTAAGCCATAGGAATCAAGATAGCAACAGCTCATCTGCCGCCAAGAACAAATGAAATCCTCTGGGGAGATATATTGTTCAGATTCACTCCCCCTGCTATGCCAAGAACAAGACGCCTAGTCAGATTGCCAACGGTCAACCCACTCACAATATGGGCATACCCGGCTTTTCGCCAGTTCGTTTCAGTCGTTAAGACAATAGATATTTATAGGCCAAGTTTTGCCTGGACCAAAGAAAACCCAAGTTTACCTTTTTATTCCACCAGTAGTAGACCTTTTTAAAAATGTCTCAATCTTTAACTTGAACTCTTGACATTCGGCCGTGGATGGCCATCAGTAGAAACGGACATGAATCCTCCAGAAGCCGCACCAGTGCGCATTTGGCGCAGGGCGCTCCATCGGGACTACCCGAAAGGAAAGACAAATATATACTCGCTCCATGCAAAGATTGTGGTATGAAGATAACCCAAAGAACCATCTTTCATGGAGATTTGAGCAAACAAGAGAACTGAGAGTTTCCGAAAGCCGTTTCCCCTTGTTTACCAAAACTAAAAGAATGTATAAGGACATGGACCACTGGCGTTTCGCTACACTCCGACTTGTTGACTATTTGCTCTACTCTGAATTTAGATGCATCTGATAATATTTCATCCATTTTTCTCTGGTAGTCTGATATGTCCATCAGTACTGCACCACTCCCTTTGTCAGGTTTCAATATTACGAGGGTTTTGTTGGCCTTTAACGCTTTTAAGGCAGTAAGGTGTTCGTTGGTCAGCGGACATGTCTGTTTAGAGGGTGTTGTGCGATACTGGTGTTCTAAATCTACCAGTTTGGCCTTCAGCCACCCGACCGACTCAGCAGAGGTAGGTGATAACTTGGAGACTTGATCAAACAACATTTCAAATTGTGCTTGCGACTCAACATGGTTAATGTGTTTGGGCTTTATGCAGAATTTTAATCGTAAGCAAGGGTCTCCGTTTCTTCTTCTTCTTTTCGTTCATCCGGAGTGTTTATTCAGATGTGATTGCGGTGTGTCTGTTATGCGCCCTTGGGCCGAAACCCGTAGGCCAACACATCGACTTTAGCGTGCTTTTTTTGACCAGGTAGCATTCCTGGGAGACTCTCACTTTTGTAGTGCCATCTGCAACCATGCTGGCCAAGGTTGAACGGTCGAGGACAACGGTCATCCCTCAAAGGAAGGCAGGGGACAGTCCATAGCATTTTCCGCCATCCAAGGTTGCTTCCATAGTTGCAGGGCCGACACATAAACGCCCTGGATCTGGGCTCACCGAGTGAGATCGTCACGTCCTGCTCATGGCTGCTTTAAATCCTCACTTCAATATATTGGTCATTTCGTTTCCCCAGGTCATTCCCGCACAAACCAGACAGGTTTGCAGACGGCATCCACTCAGCGAGTTTTCGGACATGTGCTTGTCGTTGCGCCCATCAGAGCTTTTCCAGGCACAACAGACATTCGGAAAACTACCCAGTCAGAGCTGTTCCGAACAAGAGCGGCATTCGGAACCTAGGTAGTCAGAGCTGTTCCTAGCACGGGAGACATTCGGACGAGACATTTCACTCGGACGTAATTGCGTAGTGTCAATTTTTAGTTTTGCCACCCGTAGGACGACACTTCCGACTTCAGCGGGCATTTTTTTTAATGAGATTATCCTTCCTCTGGTTTTGAGGCACGTTGGACTGTTGTGATGTCGCTAACATCTCAGCTGGTCAAGATAGAACGATGAACGACATCGTGGTCGGCCCTCAAGGGAAGGCAGGGGCATACCATGAGCATTCCCTCGCTATTGTCAAAGACTCGACCGCATCCCCTCCGCCAGGAAGAGCAGTCAATCTTGAAGAGGCCAGGAGGTGATACGGTGCCCGAGGTAAGGGCAGGGGAGATGAGGTAATGGGAGATGGTTTATCCATTCCCTCATGAGACACGCAGGCGTTGTTCAGAGAGTTAGCACTCTAATCACGATAGCATCACGCCTCGTGGTAGCCACGGAGAAGTTGAGTATCCACTCAACATACCACGTCTGCGACCAGCGTTGCCATGTGAGGCAACACGCACCAAGGTCAAGGTCGATCCGCGTGGTGTGTGACGACGGGATGAAAGAAGGTCCAGACGGGAGGACAGGACTTGTAGTGTGCACCTCGTTAGAGTAGCGATAGGGGTTTTTGTGTTTAACTAAATAGATAGAGAATTAGCATAGGCATTAGCAACTAGTGATAGATAATTTATGTGGCTTTATGTTGTGTGTTTACTAGCGACTGTTACCTGCTTGTAGCGAGCCAACGGCAATAAAATGTACCAGTTATTTTCCTCGCACACGACTTGCAAGTTTTCCATGTTTGGTGTGGGAGAAGTATCCGATAGTGCCTGTCAGTTGAGTTGTTGACAGCTATCCAAGGAGGCTTCCATAATTGCAGAGCCGGCACATATTGCTCTGTGACTGGGCTCACCCGGGGAGTTGCCACGTCCTGCTCATGGCTGCTTTTGTTCCTCACTTCCATGTGTTGGGCAACTCGTTTGCCACTGATCGTTCTAGCACACACCAGGGACGATCAGACTGCAAGCGACACCAACTCGTTAAGCTTTTGCTTTTGACTTCGAACCACGCAATAGGTTCGCTCGCCGTGCGTTCCATTTTGCGTCATTGGGACGTTCTTCCACTTTTGTCTACACTCTCTATGAGTTAGATATAGTTTTCGCAGCCGTTTTCTTCGACTGGGGCACTTTTTTGACTTTTTGAATTCGCTCACGAGGTAGACTACTTGTGCTGCCGGCTCAGCACCTTACCTTCGTGCAACGTGAACGAGAAATGGCCTGGCCCTCTCATCCTGGAATCTCTCATATCCCCCAGCTGAGAGCCTTCGAACTTCTATCAGACCTGAGCATGTAGCTTGCTCAGTATCACGCCTTTATTCTTCGAAAGGTGGCTATCGCCCGGCTCTCCGGTCGAGGGTTTGTGGCTTAGAGGCGTTCAGCCACAGCCTCGACAGGGAGCCTTTAGTGTTTTGTCCGAACCAAGAACTTCTGCCTTCGTGCGCCTGATTTAAATTTTAGACTGCTATCCTCAGTCTCACCTGCAGAGCAGCAGGTTGTGTCTCTCTTAGTCTGGTCCCTATCCCATAAGCTGTCCGATATGTAGTTTTTCATCCATCAGCAAGCAAATGGGGTCGATGGGACACGCAAGCTCCCCCACCACGTCAAGGTAGAGACACATCGGGGGAGGGTCTCCGTTTCAATGTTGTTGAGTACGTACGACGATAAGTTCCTCACATACTTCTCTGGGTTGTCTAGTACTGACGCTGTTATCTTTTCATTGCTCAGTGATTTGTTGAGGCGAGCATTCTCTCCGATTTTCACCTTGTGCACTGTTACTGTACAGAATTTGGTGAACTTCAAGTAGCCGTACAAGCTCAATTCTTTGGTGACTTAGTAGGCAGAACTGTGTGTGCGCTTGAGGTTGGCCAGCTTAGACTGGGTTTCTTCTATCTGGTTTTTTTTGTCAGTCGTCTCAGGTTTTTTTCTTGTTGGACATATTCTGTCCGCCTTGAGAGATCTGAAATACCGGTGAGGGAATATTCCCGTCTTTAGGCATTCCTCGAGGAATCTCAATCGACACTCCTGTACCGATATTTTACACTTCAGCTTGAGTAATCCATCCAATCGCTTCACAGTTGGTAATGGGAGGCGACGTTTCAGAAATTCGAAACAATGTTTTCCCGTGATGAATTTGAATAACGTAGACACAAACAATAGATTGCACGGTTTATTGCCTGGCATATTTCGCTGCATCTCGTCAGGTACATACTGCAGAAATCACACAACTTACGTGAATTAACTAGATAAATCCTTCAAACTGAAATATACACATGTTCGCACAATAATGTCGATTGTCTACCACGGTAATTTTAAACTGACTAACATGTCTTTCTGCTTGCACAAGGACGGCTTACGAAGGTTGATTATTATAGCTTCAGCATACTTTAACAATCGACTACTTTGTGTGCTGAACAACACATGGAAGGCACTGTTTCTTTCAACCACGTGACCGCTCTCGAGCACATGTCTCCCGACCGATGAAGCTGGACTGTTCCGGTGTGTCGGCCTGCCTAGGCTACCATCTTCTGTGTGTAGTATCTTGTCCAATCAATTCGGAATGTGTTCCGAAACCCTGCAATGTAACTGTCGCTCAGTTCTACCTATGCAGATGGCCTCGCATCTGCATGTAAATTGGTAAATACAATTTGATTTTGCGTACAAAGCTACAGGTTCTTTTACTGCTGGGGTGGGGATCGGATGTGTTTCGGTACCTGATGACTAGAGTTGCAGCACAAAAGTTCGCCCGACTGCTGTGGTGAGCCTATCCCGCAGACGTTGCATTACGTCATCTCCTAGGAAGGTTAGCTGGATGAATACCTTGAGTTTAGGTACTGTAGTTACTTCAGGTTTCGGTTTGGGCTGTTGGCAGCGGCGCTTTATAAATCCTGTGAAGTACCCATTGAGGTTTAAGGCATTCTTCAGAGTTTCAAATTCCTCTGTCAGTGTGTCCGGGGTGCATATCTTTCTAGCACGGTCAAACAGGGTCCGTACCATTCCCCGTTTGTACTGGACAGGTGCGAAGCTCTGAAAATTTAAGTATTTGCCAGTCCATGTTTCTTTGCGGTACACCGATCTTTGAATTGTGCCGTCTGCTCTACGTCTCATTAGGATCTAGAAACGGCAACGCTTCGTTGTGTTCGTGTTCCATAGATAGAGAGATGTTTTATGTGTCTCGTTCATAGTGGCCTGGAACGACGTAAGTTGTGTGATTTCTGCAGTATGTACCTGACGAGATGCAGCGATACATGCCAGGCAATAAATCGTGCAATCTATTGTTTGTGTCTTCGTTAGTCAATAAAATTATGTCAACTGAAGTGAGAAAAAGAATGTTGAGCTGCTACATAGAGCCTGTACTTCACAAGCTTGGACAATGCGCCGTCCAACTGAAAATTCATCTTATGTTTGTGGAAATGTGGTTTCTGAGGAGAATGAAAAGAATACCATAGACAGACAGAAAAAACCAATGACCAAGTACTACAAGAAACAAATGAAAATGGTAAATTGATTAGATAAATTAGACGTCGTCATAATTTATTGTATATGTTATGAGAATAAATAAATTTGAGAACTTGGTGACAACTGGCAAGATCGAGGGGAGGAGAACAAGGGAAGACAAAGAAGTAAGTACATGGATGGCTTGATCCACGTGGCATGGTAAGACAAAAACACTGAGCTGATCCATGACTCTGGTGATAGAGTGAAATGACAAATCATGACCACCACGCTTACCGGCATGGCATATGATGGCTCGATGTTCCACATACCACTTCTCAGACTTCTTCTCATTTTAAGGTAGGGATTGTCAGAATGGCCGGTCTCTCTGGCCGAGAGGTTACAATACTTTCTCCGTAATCCCGTTTATCACGAGTCTCGTAGCGGGCGAGAACTGGGAGCGGTTCTACCCCCGCTGGTTACTTGCGGGATAACTGAGCCGTCCGCTCAGAAAGCAATTGCAAACTATTGAGCGTAATCTTGCCAAGAAATCAACAGACAGCTGAAAGATGCTACTGTTGACAGCGATGTCCTGTAAAGGGTATGCGAATTAAAAAAAAAAAATTGTCAGAATGAACCCTTTCGAAAGAATTTGAGGTGCAGTCGTCATTATTCAGAGCATTATTCGCTATAGGAGTTGTCTCTTCCCTGAGCATATTTACAACAGGTCCATCTCCAGGGAGCAAAGAATTACCAGTATCGCGGTTTTCGTTTTGTTGAGGTTTTATTGCTGTCTAGTTAGTTTAGTTTCGTCGACTGATCAACATCAAGGCACACGAGTGTAAACAATAATCGCTCAGTTCTACTCCTAACTCAAGCCGGAGTCCGTTAGCACCGGCGAGGATCCTTACGAACTGTCGGTATATTTGTAACTAGAAATTTTGCTCGGCAGCGCCGATAGTCTCCTCTTTTTCGATTTGCAACTGCCAAGTGACATGCGCAACAATACACACGGGCTTCCGATCTCACTACCCAGAGACCAGGGGAAATTTTGTTACTAGAGGTCCCCGTGGTATACTTCGTGGTGAGGTCCTTCGCCATGAACCGAAAAGAGTAACGGTGATAGAACACCTGGAGGAGGAAAACTCACAGGGTAAGAAAGTAGAAATGAGAAGTAATCACGGACAAAGAGGGAGCAAGAGATAGAACATTGAACGAAGAATCAACCGGCTGCGCACTTATCCAACCCGGTCACTTGACGAGGCAAAACACGGGACCGAAGCAGCGGACATTTGTTTTAGTCAGTCATCGAGGGGTTTCCGAGCGACAACAACACGGACTCCCTGCACGCACACTGAAGTTAAAAAAAAAAGATGCACAGGAGTTTCCAACAGTAAAGCAAGAATGTTCCGACCACAGGTCGATTGTAGAGTGATAACCCAATCACGGTCAACTTCGGAAATCTGGTTAAAAAGTCGCCGTCACTTGTCAACTACTAAGATGGCCAACGCTTCACAGGATAACTAATACGATGTGAAAGATGTTGCACAGTTAATATGCCGAGCAAGGTCAAATTGTGGTGTAAGTAGTGACTAACATTTAACTGATAGGAAACACACGACAAAGTGAACGAGCAGCGCATCCATGACGATAACTGTTCTGCAATTATATTGTTCTGGGCAATTTGCAAGTGGCTACATGTGATAACGCGAGAACGGCGCAGAAGCCGGCGGCATGCTAGAACTTGCACGAGAAGGTTGTTCTGCAATAAAGCAATTGTTTCAGCTTTAGGACGCATGTGTCGTTCGCTTATTTGCACTGTGGTCGTTGTAGCCTGCCAGTTACTTATAACGAGCCATGAAAGTATATGGCAGTCCTAAACCCTTGCACTGTAGCCAGCCATGTTCACTATTGTATCCTGAACACGCCTCATGTGAGCCACACTCTCTACTATTTCGCTTTTGAAGCCGTTGGTCTATGTAGATATATTCGTACTAAGGATAGGCATTTCCAGATTAGTAGGATATTACCCCAACTTCACTCATTTACTTCAGCCACTCAGTCAATACGATAACCCGTGGTGTGGCCACTATCGTCCACAAGCGGTATTCTTGGAGCCAAACATGAGCTAGGTAAAAAGATGGGAACCAAATATGATCCTGGTATATCCTCTGGGATAAGATTTGTTTACACTTTGCAAACCTGCTGATATTGCTGATATGTCTTATGTGGATCCCTTAATTATTTCGCAGAACAGATGGAATAGACCAGATGATAGTTCACTACTACTGTTTCTACTACAGATACTACTACTAACACCACCACTACTATTATCACCACCACCACCACTATTACTGTCCTTTGCAACAGCCACCACCACTGCCACCGCAACCACAACTACTATAAACAATACAACAATAACATATATTATTACTACTACTACTACTACTACTACTACTACTACTACTACTACTACTACTACTACTACTACTACTACTACTACTACTATTACTACTACTAATACTACTACTACTACTACTACTACTACTACTACTACTACTACTACTACTACTACTACTACTACTACTACTACTACTACTTACTACTATTATTATTACTACTACGGATACTACTACGAATACTACGCATAATACTTCAAATACTACTGAATGAAATGATGACTACTACGTCAATTGCTGCTTCATTGACTACACAAATCAATCAATCAATCAATCATGTGCCATGCCGGAAAGCGTGGGTGGTCATGACTTGCTATTTCACTCGATCGCCAGTGTCGTGGATCAGCTCAGTGTTCCTGTCTCGTCCATGCTTTCGAAAAAGCAAGACATGCCAACATGATGACGATGCTGCATATCTACAAATGATGGGAAAATCCTTAGAATTGTAAAAGACATTTATTGGAAACATATTGTGACATAACGATTGATAATGACGTAGGTTAATATCAACTTATTAACAGATGTGTGACACTGGTCGAGACAGGAACACGAAGCTGATCCACGACTCTGGTGATCGAGTGAGATGGCAGAACATGACCGCCCACGCTTATCGGCACGGCACATTATGGATGGACTGATGGACACTGGTTGTCTTCCGAACTCTTTGCATGATGATTCTAAGTACAATCTTCATGATGAGGTTCATTATACTAATTGTTCGATGTTGATCATATTCCAAGGCACCTGGTTTCTTCGGGATTGCAATACATACATAATTACATAAGTTAGATGGTATATCTCAGTATCATATATTGTGTTCGGCAGTCTGATGAGCTGGTCTATTGCATATTCTTCTTAGGAACTGATCACTTCTATTGTGATGTTGTTTGGACCCGGGGTTTTGCCAGTTTCCATTTCCATAATCAACAACACATGATGAAGCATACATCTACAACTTTTTTTTTTTTTAAATTCGCATATCCTTTTTACAGAACATCGTTGTCAACAGCAGCATCTTTCAGCTGTCTGTTGATTTCTTGGCAAGATTACGCTCAGTAGTTTGCCATTGCTTTCTGAGCGGCCGGCTCAGTTATCCCGCAAGTCACCAACGGGGGACGAACCGCTCCCAGTTCTCGCCCGCTACGAGACTGCGTGATAAACGGGATTACGGAGAAAGTGGTGTAACCCCTCGGCCAGAGAGACCGGCACATCTACAACTACTAGCAACAATTACAAACATAACAACATGACATGAGGAATCAAAGCAAGAACTTAAACATAAACTGGTGAGGTAGAAAATGTATATAACAGTTATTTAATCACTAACTTATCAAATAATGAAGAAAAAAAACACGATCAGTCCAAAAGAACTTTATTTTATAAGAGCAAACGTTTTTCTATCCAATTGCCTAGCATATTCGACTCGCCTGACATTTGGCTGACTGTCGATTCCACTTACATTTGGCTGATAATCGACTCGCCTGCCATTCGACTCGACTTACATTCGGTTGACATTCGACTCGCCTGACACTCGTCTAACATTCGACTCGCCTGACACTCGTCTAACAATAAACTCGACTTACATTCGGTTGACATTCGACTTTCCTGACACTCGGCAGACATTCGACTCGACTTACTCGGCTTATTAAACATTCTGACTTATACATCCACTCATCTTACGCGTCTGAATGCCCGGTAGTCCAGGCCGCTGTGCTGTTAACGGACCAGGCTGTCAACACACCTGACGTGTCTCCAGCAATCACCCCCATGTCAGAACCCCTGGCCAGGATTATCTAGTTGTCCCACAATACAATTACACGTTGCATGTCCTTTGAAGAACATAGCTTCAAACTCCAGTTTGATTTTCTTGTCAATTGTACGTACAGTAGTTTGCCATTGCTTTCTGAGCGTGATGACTACGCTGATATCCAGTTTAATGCTAGTGAAGGGGTTGGACCGGCTATTTCGCGATCAGTGCATAGGACGTTTCAAATTGAGCGATTTTATTCTCTCGAACACCTCCAGGGAAAAAAAGAAGTCGAAGGATTGGAATTCCGGTGGGGGTACCTATAGCTTCAAATGTGCATATTGTCTAATATGTCCTCTAATCTCTACTGTTTTCTTGCTCTTCTTTCAGCGCAAAGCAATACATGTGTATGTACCTATGAGCTACCTGTGACATAGTGTGGCCCAGAATGGAGCCAGCTTCGTGACGTGACTAGGAAGTTCGAGTCTCAGGAACAGTTGGCTCGGCCACTGTAACCCTAGCACTGACACTATCTGACGTGCGTGCCGGACACTCACATATATAGGCTTGGTCAACATGGGTGGTTGTGTTTGTTTATAATGATTGTGTGTTGTGAGCAACATGGGTGGTTGTGATTGTTTATAATGATTGTGTGTTGTGAGCAACATGGGTGGTTGTGTTTGTTTGGAATGATGTGTGTTGTGATCAACATGAGTGGTTCTGTTTGTTTATAATGATTGTGTGTTGTGATCAACACGAGTGGTTGTGTTTGTTTATAATGATTGTGTGTTGTGATCAACATTGGTTGGTTGTGTTTGTTTATAATGATTGTGTGTTGTTGATCAACATGGGTGGTTGTGTCTTGTTTATAATGATTGTGTGTTGTGATCAACATGGGTGGTTTGTGTTTGTTTATAATGATTTTGTGTTGTGATCAACATGAGTGGTTGTGTTGCTTTATACTGATTGTGTGTTGTGATCAACATGGTGGTTGTGTTTGTTTATAATGATTGTGTGTTGGATCAACATGGGTGGTTGTGTTTGTTTATAATGATTGTGTGTTGTGATCAACATGGGTGGTTGTATTTGTTTATAATGATTGTGTGTTGTGATCAACATGGGTGGTTGTGTTTGTTTATAATGATTGTGTGTTGTGATCAACATGGGTGTTTGTGTTTGGTCAGAGTGA
>JACEFZ010025973.1:0-37556 GCA_014155875.1 Cepaea nemoralis | reverse complement strand
ATGATTCAACCATCATCGCCAATAGGTCATATGTAGGTAGTTACACCATGCCAAGACTATCATGTTGTCACACGTATATGAATGTATATGCTGTACTCGCTAATGTAAAAAGACACTGTTTTTTGTATATAATAAACGTTTTAAAAAAAAACATAAAACATATTCCGTGCAACAAAAAAACAAAAAGAATCATTGTTTCGCCTTTTCGCTAAGATCAGGTGTATTGCAAGTATTGCTGGCTTCTCAATTGTATACCTGGTCTGGTCGGGGGCTGGGATGATCCTTCTCGGTCCTTTGGCTAGGATCAGACGCATTTGCTGCTCCCCCCTCCCCCAGTAGTGAGCCTGGTCTGGTCGGGGGCTGGGATGATCCTTCTCGGTCCTTTGGCTAGGATCAGACGCATTTGCTGCTCCCCCCTCACCCAGTAGTGCGCCTGGTCTGGTCGGGGGCTGGGATGATCCTTCTCGGTCCTTTGGCTAGGATCAGACGCATTTGCTGCTTCCCCCCTCCCTCTCCCCCAGTAGTGCGCCTGGTCTGGTGGGGGGCCGGGATGATAGAATAAAAACTCATCACACTTCTTCACCTTAGATGTGGGCCTGGTGGACCACTTTGGGCTATAGCTCACAGTGAAACTAAGGGTCCACACAAAAAAAGGGGGAGGCGGGGGAACCAGCTTGCCTGGGGTATCCGCCAACCCCCTTCTTCGGGCCCCAAAGAAAAAAAAGGAAAACCATTTTTTTTACTGGCCTCCTAGAGCCACACACGATTAAAGAAAATTAACCACACCTATGACAAACTTTGATAACATGAACAAAGAAATGAGAAGACTGAATATTAACATGTTAGGTATATGTGAGACCAGAGGACATTATTATAGAAAACAGAAATATCGCCATAAACATAATATTTCGCCTAATGAGAATGTATGTGTATTCTGTTCTTCTGTTCTCTTCTCTCAATGAGTAATGAAATGTTGGAGGTAGCGGAATTGTCAGAGTATAGTGATATCGTGGAAAGAAGAAACGAAACCGTGGTTTAGCTACAGGTGTTACCAGCTGTAGGTGTTACCAGCTGTAGGTGTTACCAGCTGTAGGTGTTACCAGCTGTAGGTGTTACCAGCTGTAGGTGTTACCAGCTGTAGGTGTTACCAGCTGTAGGTGTTACCAGCTGTAGGTGTTACCAGCTGTAGGTGTTACCAGCTGTAGCGTAGCGTCAGCTACGATGATAAGGAATCTATCAAAGTGCTGCGGATAGACTTTCTACGAATAGAAAAATAGGTCACTGGAGAAGACAAGACTGAATAGCTCGTAATTCTAGACGGAGTAAAGGTCCCAGAACAAGTCTAATCTTCTGACAGTGTTCAGGCAGACAGGAATGGCGTACAACTATACTGGTTTGATACAGACAGTCTGCCAAGGTTGTCTAGCTACGTGCCTGAAATAAAAAGCTCGAGCCCCCAAAACTCTAATCACTCTCACCGACACGGAGAAAGACAGAGTAAAATATTAACAGAGACAAACTTTCGTAACTTCTCACTCTCCTATGACTAAGGGTACTAATTAAGGTAACAACTAGTGGTTGTAAAATTTAAGAAACTACCAATGTTGCATTTTAATCATAGAATATGGCCTGACAAAGGTTGGTATTATTTGCATGTAGATGGTGGTGGTGGCCAACGGTAAGTTTGGCCACTTATCTTCTGGTTCTCTGGCTTGCACAGTGAGTGTAAACCCTATTTAGTAGGCATAAGTGAGATGGTGAGTGATGCTCCACAATGAGTCAGTCCCACAGGTTGGCGCATCTAAAGCTTGGCGCTGAAGGTGTCCAATCTGTGAAATATAGTGAGAGTACGTGACTCTTCTGTCGAGACATCTGTAAGCATCGACCCTGGATTGTTCCTGATGGCCACTAACATCTCATACAAAATTGCAGAAACAAAATAGCATGAGCTATCTGTCCCTGCTCCCTAGCATTCCCTATCCTAGGATAAATAGAAAATCACTGACTTAAGGAAAACAGCTAAATAAAATCATTCTATGCTTCCTTACAAGTGAATATAATAATTATTCAGTAATAATTAAACATATAATCATATAATGCATACCATAATTATATTATTAAAATACAATAATTACAAAGTAATCTAGAGGTAGATGCGTATACAATCTATTAAACAGATTACATATCATAGATATTTATGTTCAAATTCTGAAGCTATAATCCTAGCATATCTTATATATAAAAGGCAATCTCCGTCTGTATGTATGTATGTATGTATGTATGTATGTATGTATGTATGTATGTATGTATGTATGTATGTATGTATGTATGTATGTATGTATGTATGTATGTATGTATGTATGTATGTATGTATGTTGGTGTCAGGTCTTAGTCAGATATGACTGAGCTACCGTATAACAGTAGACGGTACTACCTGGTTTCTGTTAGCGCTGAACGTTGGGCGGCGCTTACCAAACCCGACACCCCACATTGTGCCAACGGCTTCGGGCGGAAGAGCGCAATTGGGAGGGTACAAGCCTTACCCTGGTGCGAGGAAATGCAAGCTAAAGACAAAATGTCATGGCAGGGCAGACCAGGCCCTAAGCCTTGGTTGGCGACTGGTCTAGGATCGAAGCTCCGACAGGCGGACAGTTAGAGCATTGCTTTGCTGATCCGGCAGCTTCTGCAGCTTGTCTTGTTCCAGATGTAGGGGTGTTACCTTTCCTCTGGAGTAAACTAGGCAGGCCGAGAGAGGGATCATGCTGCATGGGCAACACATGATCTCTATATTTTAGCCCAGGCTTTGTGCTATGGAGAGGCAATAACTCCATCCCTGGTCTTAACTGATAAAACTGCCGTAGGGGTTTACGGCACTGTGGATCATAAGAGGCAGGACTGGTTTGCGGCCAACAGCGAGACTCTGCAGCCCTTGATTGATAAGAAGAAGAAAGCTCTCTTAAGAAACAAGGAAAGACCAACGCGTAACACTCTGAGTGAGCTTAGGCAAGCTAGGAAGGATGTGCAAAAGGCTGCCAGGCAGTGTGCAAATGATTATTGGATCAAGTTATGTGAGTCCATTCAAATCGCAAGTGATAAGGGAGACATAAGAATCATGTATGAAGGAATAAAGAAAGCCTGCGGTCCAGTGATCAAAAGAAGTGCACCATTGAAAACCTTGACTGGAGAAATCATCACTGATAAGAAACAGCAGATGGACAGATGGGTAGAGCACTATTTGGAGCTTTACTCAAGTGAGACCAAACTAGCGGATGATGCCCTCAACGCCATAGAGGCTCTGCCAACTCTTGACCACCTGGACACACTTCCCACCATAACAGAAGTTAAGTGTGCTATAAATGAACTTGCATCTGGCAAGGCTCCAGGTAAGGATGGGATTCCAATAGAGGTTATCAGGAGTGGGCAAGACACACTCACTATACAGATCCACCAGCTAATAGAGCTATGCTGGCGTGAAGGACAAGTCCCACAGGATTTCAAAGATTCAAGCATCATAACACTGTACAAGAACAAGGGCGATCGGAGCGACTGCAACAACTATAGGGGTATCTCACTTCTGTGTATTGTTGGAAAAGTATTTGCCAGAATTGTTCTGCGCAGACTTCAAGTCCTAGGAGATCAAGTCTACCCCGAATCACAGTGTGGCTTTCGACAGAACCGGTCTACCACTGATATGATATTCTCATTGCGACAAATGCAAGAAAAATGCCGTGAACAGAATCAACCACTGTTTATTGCCTTCATCGACCTCACAAAGGCATTTGATTTGGTCAGTCGTGAGGGTCTGTTCAAGGCACTGAAGAAGATTGGCTGCCCACCAACTCTTCTGTCCATTGTGGAATCGTTCCACACAGGCATGAAGGGTATAATCAAGTTTGATGGTGCAACTTCTGAAGAATTTGAAATCAAGAGTGGAGTTAAGCAAGGTTGTGTACTAGCTCCCACCCTCTTTGGAATATACTTTTCACTTCTACTGAAATATGCATTTCATGATCAGGATGGTGGTATATACATTCACTCACGCTCAGATGGCGGCCTCTACAATGCTCAGAGATTGAAGGCTAAGACCAAAATTAGGAGGGTACTGATCAGAGAGTTGCTTTTTGCAGATGATGCTGCAGTTACGACCCACTCTGAGGAAGAATTGCAATGTCTACTATCTGCATTCTCCAATGCTTGTTCTGAATTTGGTTTAACAATTAGCAAAAAGAAGACACAGATTATGTCACAAGGTGCACATGGGGTACCATCAATCTTTATTGACGACGCCGAACTAGAGATAGTAGACCATTTTACATATCTAGGATCAGTGGTAAATAGCAAATTATCCCTAGATCAGGAAATCAACATCCGGATTGGTAAGGCAGCAACAACAATGAACAGGTTAAGAAAAAGAGTCTGGGAGAACAGGAAGCTTACTGCCAAAACAAAAGTCCTTGTCTATCAAGCCTGTGTCCTTAGTACTCTTCTCTATGGCAGTGAAACCTGGACAACTTACTCACACCAAGAGAACAACTTAAACAGCTTTCATATGCGGTGTCTGCGAAGAATTCTTGGTATTAAGTGGCAAGACAAAATCACAAATACTGAAGTATTGGAAAGATCAGGTTGTGTGACAGTTTATTCCATGCTCAGTCTTCGTAGACTTAGATGGATAGGACATCTTAGGAGGATGGATGATGGTAGAATACCAAAGGATATCTTTTTTGGTGAATTACAGATGGGTAAGAGATCTCAGGGTCGGCCTCTACTACGATACAAAGATGTGTGTAAGCGGGACATGATTGATACAGGCATTGATAATGCACATTGGGAGCAAGTCGCCGCTGAACGTGTTGCATGGAGGGCAAATATCAGAAATGGAATAAAGTCAAAGGAGAAAATTATTGCAGAAAAGTCACACACCAAGCGTGTGAGACGTAAGATGGTGCATGATGGTGGAAATGACCACGTGTTCACATGCACCCACTGTGAACGGACATTTACAGCGCAAATTGGCCTTATCAGTCACACTCGCTACCGCCATAGTTAAAAGTTATTATGCCTTTTTAAAGCACAAACTATCGTCTGTCAAGACGGCAAGGTGCCAATGTATGTATGTATGTATGTATGTATGTATGTATGTATGTATGTATGTATGTATGTATGTATGTATGTATGTATGTATGTATGTATGTATGTATGTATGTATGTATGTATGTATGTATGTATGTATGTATGTATGTATGTATGTATGTATGTATGTATGTATGTATGTATGTATGTATGTATGTGTGTGTGTGTGTGTGTGTGTGTGTGTGTGTGTGTGTGTGTGTGTGTGTGTGTGTGTGTGTGTGTGTGTGTGTATGTATGTATGTATGTATGTATGTATGTATGTATGTATGTATGTATGTATGTATGTATGTATGTATGTATGTATGTATGTATGTATGTATGTATGTATGTATGTATGTATGTATGTATGTATGTATGTATGTATGTATGTATGTATGTATGTCCTTTATTTGTTCGCGAACGGCCCATCCGATTGAGATGAAATTTTCTACACGCCTTCCTTTCATTCCAGCGCTGCCAACTGTGATATTTTGTTAGTGTGAAATCGCCTGCTTACTCAGTATTATTTCATTTTTCATTTTTCATTATAATTTCATATATCTCAGGGGACCTAACTCTGTAAAAGTTATTTCAAGGGGCATAACTTTTCTGTATAACTTATAGTCATATTGTGGCATCGTTTTCAAAGATTTATAAACTCTTTGTCCATAGTTATGTACCGGCATATGACTTATAATAAATAATGATACAATCTGTAAGGCATTTTCAAAGTTTTCATAAAAATAATGCACAATGCATAACATTGTAACTCATCTTTTTTTGCTTAAGAAGTTACTGTAGTCATGCAGGTGATTAGAAAGAGTTTTCATTAAAAATAATGGATGGTGTGTGGAAGGACATTCTTTTAAGTTACTTTTTTTGTTGTATGAATTTAATGAGAACTTATATGACTACTTATATGAATTAAATGAGATGCTCCCCACCAGGGACTGGGCGAAGCCGGACAGGGTCAGGCAGACAGATAGACAGACAGACAGACAGATAGACAGTCGGGAACAGGAACTTATATGACTACTTATACAAATTAAATGAGATGCTTCACACCAGGAACTGGGCGATGCCGGGCCGGGTCAGACAGACAGACAGACAGACAGACAGTCAGTCGGTAACGGGAACGAGAACTTATATGACTACTTATATGAATTAAATGAGATGCTCCCCACCAGGGTCTGGGCGAAGCCGGGCAGGGTCAGCTAGTACTTAATATAATGGTTCTATGTAACGTATATTTTAGAATACACAGTTTATGTAATTATCATAATAGAATATGATAGGCTGAAAGTTAATGGAGTGGCAGGCAAGAACAGGACTGCGAATTGGTGTGAAATCACCGATAAGAATTGACGAACATGCCTAGGATCTACCACGCTAGTATTTGACATTCGTACACGTGTTTAGTCAGATTTCCTATTTTCGCGGCATCGAAATATTCATTATTCTCTCTAAGTATTCGCAATCACTATCACATCCTCGAAATATCATCACTAGGAACTGCCTCGTGTTATTCCTAAACTAACGGCTCGATTAGTATGGCCTAGTCTACTGCTATACGGACTAATCGAAAATTGGGTTCTATCCGACTTTATCAAGTTTACAACTATCTCACATCGTGTACACCTCTCTAAACCTCATGTAAAGGTAATTTTCTACACAGTTACGTTTTACCCTTTTCCCTGCGTGCTTAGTAAACTACCTGTACGAAGTATAATATACGCGATCGAGTTTAGTCGGTAAAATAATTATTATGGTAAATAATTAGGTAAAATAACCTATTATCGGCGGTTTCCAACTTTAACTACACACGGAAATCTCGGGCGCACACGGCAATATATTATATCGATACACATAACTATTCCTTACCCTTCTAATCTACTGACCGAACTTGTCAGGTACAAAAACTTTGCTCTAGGTATCTCTCTAATATATTTTAAATATATTTATGGCCGTAATACCCGCCAAAGATAAAACTCTTAACACTTTGTAAGTATTCTATAGAGCCTAGCGACTAGCAGATTGTTTCTACACCGACGTCTGGATTGCGAAAGGCCGAATTTCGTATCTCTTCCCTGACCGGAAGTCCGTCGTGCCAGGGAGTTCGTTGTCGTTACAATTCCCGACCAAAGTGTGAAATAGTCGTAGCCAAATTTGTAGATTTGGCTGGATACACTAATTTGTAAATTAAGCCTCTCCCCCTATACTTCTGTAACGTATTATTTCCTATTAAAGTAATAACATTAAATAGGAGTTGCTTTAAACTATAGACATGTTCTGTCTTTACATAGATATGTAGGAATAAAAACGAATATAGATTCTTCTATAATTACATAAGGATGTTTAAGAAGAATTTACTCCAATTTAAGCAAAAGATGATGAGGAAGCTGGGGACTTCGTCACACCAGCTGTAGGTGTTACCAGCTGTAGGTGTTACCAGCTGTAGGTGTTACCAGCTGTAGGTGTTACCAGCTGTAGGTGTTACCAGCTGTAGGTGTTACCAGCTGTAGGTGTTACCAGCTGTAGGTGTTACCAGCTGTAGGTGTTACCAGCTGTAGGTGTTACCAGCTGTAGGTGTTACCAGCTGTAGGTGTTACCAGCTGTAGGTGTTACCAGCTGTAGGTGTTACCAGCTGTAGGTGTTACCAGCTGTAGGTGTTACCAGCTGTAGGTGTTACCAGCTGTAGGTGTTACCAGCTGTAGGTGTTACCAGCTGTAGGTGTTACCAGCTGTAGGTGTTACCAGCTGTAGGTGTTACCAGCTGTAGGTGTTACCAGCTGTAGGTGTTACCAGCTGTAGGTGTTACCAGCTGTAGGTGTTACCAGCTGTAGGTGTTACCAGCTGTAGGTGTTACCAGCTGTAGGTGTTACCAGCTGTAGGTGTTACCAGCTGTAGGTGTTACCAGCTGTAGGGTTACCAGCTGTATGTGTTACCAGCTGTAGGTGTTACAATCTGTAGAGTTTACCAGCTGTAAGGTGTTACCAGCTGTAGATGTTACAGCTGATAGTGTTACCAACGATGTATGTCACCCATCAAAATCCTAAGGCAGTAGCTCTCAACTGTGGGGAATTCCCCCCCGCACCTCCCCCCAACCGTGGGGAGAATTGTATGGTTTCGGAGGGGAGGGGGAGTGGGGGGCGATTAAGATTATTTCAAGATCACGTTAATACAAGAACCGATTAATTTGATGTTGTACTTACGTTCTGGTCTTCTCGTCGCTCCTCTGGAAATTTGTTTTATAACTTACATAAAACCCGTAAACCACGTTTATTATGTATACGTCTGACTTGTTCTAGTATGTGTTATTAAATGTAGCTTTCATTTTTTACGTATCTATGCAGGGCGCTGGAGGGGAAGGGTTTTTCAAGGGATGAAATACGAACCGCGGGGGAATGACATTCTGAACATAGGGGGATTGTGGTTCAGGGGCCAAAAAAGGAATGTTCCGAATACGTGCATACTTCAGAACAAGTGCTCAAAAACAACAACAACAACAACAACAACAACAACAACAACAACAACAACAACAACAACAACAACAACAACAACAACAACAATGTCCACTACATAATGAAATTAAGAAAAATAATGACAGCAGGTTAAAAAGAGGACATTATTCAACGGGTTTGTTCTCTTAAGGACACGGAACCTGGTGCAGAATGGATACAAGTGCCAGCAGAGTGCGGTACGGCCTGTTCATTATGAATCGGTATGGACAGTTGGTGGAGACCATCAGATCAGGTAACTGTGGAGGCAGAAGTTCGGGCTTGATGTTTAAAATGTTGTAGAATGATGTAGTCATCAACAAAATTGGGTCTGTTTTTCGACACGTATAATAAGGGGAGTCTCCGTGGCGAAGTGCTCAAGTCGTCTGCCTTGGGCTCCGAAGGCTGTGGTTTCGATTCCGGTTCGCATTCTTCGGTTCACGAGTGTATTTTTTCGGAGGCTCCTGAGGGTCTTCGCTGGAGTTACGGAGTTCGTGCTTTGTGCGACGTTTTCCGCGCTGCGGAAAGAGACTGAGCCATACGGGATAATCCCCGGTGCAAAGGTGTCCAACCTGTCGACTTTTAAGCGAATTTCTCCTATAGTAATACATTTTTAAAAGTCGCTTAAAAGTCGACACGGTCGACTTCATTGCACCGGGTTTTATCCCATATGGCTGTCTCTTTCCGCAGCGCGGAAAGCGTTGCACAAAGCACGAACTCCGTAGCTCTTATAATAATAAATCATACAATTCAACTGGCATGCGTTTCCCTAGTTGCTTAGAGCCTAGAGCATATTTAAAATATCATAATAACATGATTGATAGTAATGCCTTGATTAATCACTTTTTTGTTTTCGCATATCCTTTACAGGACATCGCTGTCAACATCAACATCTTTCAGCTGATTGTTGATTTCTTGGCAAGATTACGCTCAGTAGTTTGTCATTGCTTTCTCAGCGACCGGCTCACATACCCCGTAAGTTACCGACGCGGAGAGAACAGCTACCAATTCTCGCGCAACGTCACGTTACTTACGAGATTATACGAGATTACGGGAAAAGTCGTGTAACCTCTAGACCAGGGAGTCCGGCGATTGATCACTACACTTATTAATAATTATGTTCAAGCATTCTGCGGAATTAGCATATTTTTTATTTAAAGTTGCATATCCCGTACAGGACGTTGCAGTAAACATCAGCATTTTACTGTTGTTGTTGATGTCTTGGCAAGTTTTTACGTTTAGTAGTTTGCCATTGCTTTCTGAATTTCCGGCTCCCATACCAACACGTTAAAACCAGCGCGACACTATCTGCAATTACCAGACAGCTAAATTAAATCACCTAGAAAAGCAATGAGTAGGGGACATAATCATCTAATAATATTGCAAGGGATATTACTAGAGTTGTAAATATTAAATTATATACCAGTTAAAATATTATAACTAATCTTTGAAATCTCTGATCTATACTATGGTAAATGAAAGAAAAATAAGCGAAAGTCAGAAATTATAAATTAAAGAAAAAGTCTTTTAGAATTCTTATATAAAAATTTGAGAATCTTTGAATATTTACATTTTATAATCAACGTTGTAGTTCTAAATTTATTTTTGAACTTTTAATCGTATACTTTCAATGTAGGCACAGTGGTTGTACATAATGACCCCCTCCGTGGGGAAATCATTTTTTTTACTGGCCTCCTAGGGCCACACATAATAACAGATGATCGCTTCTCGGCCCTTTCGCTAAGATCAAAGTGTAGTATTCTGCACTTGATCTTGCCAGGGCCAGGCATGATCACCCGACACGCGGGGACCTAATGGGGCGTTCTGGCCCCTCTGGGAACCGTGAGCCCTACTAAAAACAAAACAATAATAATAACAGATGATGGCAGAAGTTAGGTAGAAATCAAAACGAGAATAGGAATAGCCAAAAATGCTTTCAACAGCATGCAATCAGTATTAACATCTAGAGAGAATAACATCTTTGGACCCATTAGGGATACACAAAGTGGAGAGTGGAAAAGAAGAAGTAACAAAGACATTTATAATCTGTTTAAGTCCCCGCTAATCACTGGTATCATGAAGGCTAATAGACTACAATGGCTGGGGCATATAGAAAGAATGGAAGATAATAGGGAAACAAAACTCGCTTACACTCAGGAAATAAATGACCGTAGACCCCGAGGTAGACCAAGAAGGCGGTGGAGAGATAATACATGTACAGACCTACAGGCACTTGGAATCAACGACTGGCAAGAGAAGGTCCACCAGAGAGACGAATGGAGACGGATTGTATTTGCAGCAAAGAACCTCAATGGCTCGGAACGCTGAAGAAGAAGTTAATACAAGAACCGACTATTTGATATTGTTTTTTTTTCCTCCATACCTTACGGTTCTGTACTTCTCGCGCTTCTGAAATTCGTTTTATAACGTAAGTAGACCTGCAAATCACGTCTTATGTGGACGTCTAGAACTGTTCTAGTATGTGTTATTAAATTTAGCTTCCATTTTTACGTATACTGTGTAGGGGCGGGGGGGGGGGGTATTTATAAGGGGGTGGAATGTTCCGAATACGTGCTTACTTCAGAACCAGTGCTAAAACAAAAAACACAACAACAACAACAACAACAACAACACAACAACAACAGCAATAACAACAACAACAACGACGACGACAACAAGGTCTACTACATAATGAAATTAAGAAAATTAATGACAACAGGTTAAAAAGAGGACATTATTTAACGGGTTTGTTCTCTTAAGGACACGGAGTCTGGTGAAGAATGGATACAAGTGTTAGCTGAATGCGGTACGGCCTGTTCATTATGAATCTATATTGACAGTTTGTGGAGACCATAAGATCAGGTAACTGGAGGAAGAAGTTCGAGCTTCTTCTTCTTCTTCTGCGTTCATCCGGAGTGTTTTTTCAGATGTGATTGCGTTGTGTCTAAGTTAGGCACCCTTGGGCCGAAACCCTTAGGCCAACACATCCGACTTCAGCGTGCATTTTTGACCAGGCTGCATTCCTGGGAGACTCTCACTTCTGTGGTGCCGTCCACATCCCAGCTGGTCAAGTTAGAACGGTCGAAAGCTTCACGATCAGCCCTCAGTGGAAGGCAGGGACAGTCCATGGGCATTATCCGCCATCCAAGGGAGGCTTCCATAGTTGCAGAGCCGACACATAGCGCTCTGGTGATAAGCTCACCGAGGGAATCGCCACGTCCTGCTCATGGCTGCTTTAAATTCCTCACTTCAATGTATTGGGCCTTTCGTTCGTTACGGGTCACTCGCCGCACAAACCAGGGACGGTCGGACTGCAGACGGTGTCCACTCAGCGAGTTTTCGATTCGGACATGTGCTTGTCGCTGTGCCCAGAAAACGAAATAGTCAGAGCTGTTCCGGACACAACGGACATTCGGAAAACTAGCTAGTCAGAGCTGTTCCGGGCACAACGGACATTCGGAAAACTAACTAATCACAGCTGTTCCGGGCACAAGGGACATTCGGAAAACTAACTAATCAGAGTTGTTCCGGGCACAACGGACATTCGGAAAACTAACTAATCTGAGCTGTTCCGGGCACAAGGGACATTCGGAAAACTAACTAATCAGAGCTGTTCCGAATATGAAGAGCATTCAGAAAACTAGCTAGTCAGAGCTGTTCCATGGGACGATCGCCATTTCTCTCGGACGTAATTGCGTAGTGCCAATATTTATGTTGCCACCCGTAGGCCGGCACATACCACTTCGGCGGGCATATTTTAATGAGATTAGTCCTTCCTAGGAAGTTCGGGCTTGATATTTAGAATGTTGCTGAAGGTGATGTAGCCATCAACAAAATTGGGTCTGTTGTTCCACACATGGGAACCTCATGGGATTTTAGGACTACGAAGGAAAACTACGATGTCTTCGTTTTGAAAACAAGTTGTCTTACTATGGAAGTCATGGCAGTAACTAAAGCGGCAGTCAGGCTGGAGACACCGACATTCACCCAGGCATACTTTCTCAGTGACTCAGAGAACATGCTCATGAAGATCGACATGGGTTGTGCTCGAAAATAGTGCATGGAGTCTCTTAGGAGGCCAAGGCTGACAAAAATTAGTTTCATTTTTGTGTGTAAGTGTAAATGAACAAGCTAATAAGCCTGCGGGCAGAGATTCTGTGGAAAGCGACGAACAATGGACGGGGCTGAACAATTTCCTCAGAGATGCAGATCGACTAAATATATGAAGTGTTGACTGTGAATCTGCACTTAATGGTTCTGTCGCCCTGCTACTGAGTGAGTGCTTGGCGCGACACTGTGAGCTGTGAATTTCGCGTGGAATGCTTTTACACCAGTCCGCTGTTGTTTGTAGCGTGAACTGCATATTCGGAACGATTGCAGCCGGCTATTGCTGAATTGACTGGTTTGCCTTTTTGATTCACGAGTGCATTTTTCAGGAGACCTCTGGAGTTCATCGCTGGAGCTACGGAGTTCGTGCTTAGTGCGGCACTTTCAGCGGGTCACCCTGCGGAAAGAGACCGAGCGATATGATATACAGCCCGGATCAATGAAGTCTTTCTAGTGACTGCCGATTCCATCGACGATGAACTATATTTTTTGTGGAGGTCTGTTGTGTTGGTATTCTGGCGGGGGCTTTATGCACAGTGTTCCTGTGCGTGCTGTTGGCTTACCGAGACTCCTGTCTATTCCATTGTTCACATAGGGAAATGGGGAGCATTTAGTGTGACATTAACTGGCACAGGAACGGAGCATAATGGGGACGACCCGTTGGTGCGAAGTTGGAACCGCTACTAACTGACTAACTAACATCTGCACTTAAATAAGATTGTAAGAATATCAAGTCAAAAGGGGTGAAGCCAAACTGTGGCGCTACGCAGGCAGACAGAGAAGAAGAATACACAAACACAAAATACAGTAGCTGTCGTCAGCCGCTACCCACAGAATGAGGTTTCTTGTTTTGTTTTTGTTTTTGTTTTCTTTGAATGTCCTTTAACGGGACATCGCTGTCAACACCAGCATCTTTCAGTTGATTGTTGATTTCTTGGCAAGATTACGCTCAGTAGTTTGCCATTGCTTTCTGAGCGACCGACTCACATACCCCGTAAGTTACCAATGCGGCGATTCTCGCGCAGGTTACATTACTCACGAGAACATGCGGGATTACGGAGAAAGCCGTTAAATCTAGGCCAAGGAGACCGGCTGCCGGGTGAGATACTAAGGAAGAAATCCGACCATTTACGAACTAAATGGTTCAATGTGCAATGAAGATGATCTGTGGATTCACTAAAAAAAAATGGCAAAGAAGTGGGGATAGGGGAATAAATTATCAGTACAAGATTTTAGACTGGCGAACCAAATAATGATGATGATGATGAACGTATAATCTTCTTCTTCTTCTTCTTCTTCTTCTTCTTCTTCTTCTTCTTCTTCTTCTTCTCTCTCTCTCTCTCTCTCTCTCTCTCTCTCTCTCTCTCTCTCTCTCTCTCTCTCTTCTCTCCCTCTCAGCCAAATGGTGCATTACCTTCTGTCCATCCCTCCTATTTCTTTAAAATAAATATCTCCTTTAATAATAAATCATACAATTCAACTGCGCATGCGTTTCCGTAGTTGCTTATGTATATTTAAAATATCATTATAACATGATTGAAAGCAATGTCTTGATTGATCACAACAATTATTAATACTTCTGTTCAAGCATTCTGCGGAATTACCAGACATGTTTTTTAAAAGTTGCATAACCCTTACAGGACGTTGAGGTCAACACCAGCATTTTACTACCGTTGTTGATGTCTTGGCAAGTTTTTACGTTCAGTAGTTTGCCATTGCTTTCTGAACGACCAGCTTCCATACCAACACGTTAAATCCATCACGACACTATCTGCAATTACCAGATAGCTAAATTAAATCACCTAGAAAAGCAATGAGTAGGGGACATAATCATCTAATAATATTGCAAGGGATATTACTAGGCTTGTAAATATTAAATCATATACCAGTTAAAATATTATAACAAATCTTAATAGTCTCTGAAGATTACGATTAGAAATGAAAGAAGAAAAACGAAAGTCAGAAATTATAAACTAAGGAAAACGTCTTTTAGAATTCTTATATAACAATTTGAGATTCTTTGTATATTTACATTTTATAATCAACGTTGTAGTTCTACATTTATGTTTAAATTTTTAATCGTATACTTTCAATGTAGAGACAGCATTTTGAACTAGATACTCCCCTCCGTGGGGAAATCATTTTTTTACTGGCCTCCTAGGGCCACACATAATAACAAATGATCGCTTCTCGGCCCTTTCGCTAAGATCAAAGTGTAGTATTCTGCGCTTGATCTTGCCAGGGCCAGGCATGATCACCCGACACGCGGGGACCTAATGGGGCGTTCTGGCCCTCTGGGAACCGTGAGCCCTACTAAAAACAACAATAATAATAACAGATGATGGCAGAAGTTAGGTAGAAATCAAACCGAGAATAGGAATAGCCAAAAATGCTTTCAACAGCATGCAATCAGTATTAACATCTAGAGAGATTAACAGCGCATTAAAAATGAGAATTGTCAAATGCTACGTATATTCAACGCTACTGTATGGCGCGGAAGCCTGGACATTGAACAAGCAACTAGAAAGTCGCATAGAAGCCCTGGAGATGTGGATATACAGACGAATATGTTGTATTTCATGGAAACAAAAACAATCAAATGCAGAGGTCCTAGAAAAACTGGGAATGAAGAGAGAGTTGATGGAAGAAATAAAGAGGAGGCAAGTGAAATATTTCGGCCACGTTAAAAGACTTGATAACTCTTATAAAAAACATACTGGAGGCAAGTTGACCACACGCGAGCAAGTGGTAGACAACGATACAAGTGGGAAGATAACATCAAGAGATGGACGAACATAAGCCTGACAGAATGTACAGTCAGGGCGAGAGACAGACAGTGTTGGAGATCCATTGCAGCAAACCTTTATTGTGGAGACGGCACCTGATTGATTGATTGATTGATTGATTGATTGATCGACAGAGGTCCACAGAAAATTTAGAAAAGATTAACTACACCTATACCATCACCATCGTCATCATCATCTTCCACTTCTGCCGTCAAGCGTCGTGGGGAGGAATAAATGGCGCCCCAGCACCCGATGGGCGGCACTGGATAGTGTCATTCCGTGTGATTGTACAATGTCTTTGATGTCGTCAATCCATTTTCTTCTTAGACGTCCTCTTGCTCTCGTCACAGATGATCTTTGATGTAAGGCCAGTGATGGTAGTTGTTGGTGTTGCATTCTAACGACATGGCCAAACCACTTGATCTTCTGTCTTTCAATAATGTGGCACAAGGTGTTGATCCCAATGTCTGTCTGATAACAGCATTTCTTACTCGGTCTCGGATTGTTAAGTTGGCAAGCTCTCCTCAGGGCATCTCATCTCGCAGGTGTTGATTTTGCGAAAGTGTGATGTGGATAAAGTCCAAGATTTGAGATTAGTAGCATAGGTTGGTGTGAATATGCAGTTTATTATCTGTCGTTATGCGGACATGGGTATATTTGGATGTTTCAGTAAGGGTGATAGTTGATATGTAAGTGCACTAGCTTTTTGACATCTGATTTCGATTTCTCTGTCCAATCTGCCATCTTCTGTGATCATACTTCCAAGATATTTGAATTCTTCGGTTTTGGCTGTGTTTATACTCACATTGTATCTGCTGCATGTTGAACTCAGATTATTAATATGATTTTGTAGTCTGCCCTCATCGCTGTAAAACAGGCACTGATCGTCTGCAAATAGAAGGTCATTTATTTCCTGTGGATCAGTTGTTTCATCTGGAGTAAAGAGTTCTACATTTTCTGAATCTGTTCTGTCAAGGTTTGCTTCATTTGGATATTCTGTCCACGTAGATATTAAATAGCAGAGGAGAGAGCACACATCCCTGTCTCACTCCTGTATTTACTGCTAACATATCTGATATACCTTCTTGTGTTACTAATGCACTTCGGCTCGAGTGGTACATGGCTATGATGTTTTCTAGCAATTGTCCTTGTATCCCAGTCTTCAAGGATAGTCCATAATCTGTATCTGTCTACTCTATCGAAAGCCTTTTCCTGATCTACAAACACAATATTCTGCTGGTCACTATATTCGACAGTTTTTTTTCCACATATTTGTCTAAGTATAAATAGTGCATCCGTGCAACTTTAACCTTTCCATAAACCGAATTGTACTTTGCTTAACTGTTGTTCAACAGTTAAGCCAAGTACAATTCGGTTTTTGGAAAGGTAAAAGTTGCACTGATGCACTATTTATACTTAGACAAATATGTGAATAGTTCAACAAATGGGTCTAGCTCTTTGTTCCAATAGTTTTGACTACATTTTCCCTATATCGCTCAGGAATGACATGCCTCGGTATGTTTCGCACTCTCTCATATTGCCTTTCTTTTTCCATATTGGTACTATTATTGCCTGCTGCCAATAATCTGGAACTTTTCTTTCTTCCAATACTATATTAGAAAGTTGTGTTAGCCATTTAACTCCGGTTTCCCCACAGGCCCGAATAGCTTCTGTGGTTATTCCATCTGGACCCGGTGATTTGTTTTTAGGACTTTTCTGTATAACTGCTTTGACTTCTGCAGGGATGAAATTTGGTTCTTGTTGTCCATGGCTTTTAGGCACAAAAGTGAGGTTTTCTATGTTATTATGTGTGGGGTTAAGTAGTTCTTGAAAGTATTCTGATCACATTGCTAGTCTCTGTTATAAACCTCTTTTGCTGTTTATGATGGTGGTTGGGTTGTATCATGCATCTCTGTTTCTCGTTGAATTGATTATAATAGTTTGCGTATCCTTTACAGGACATCGCTGTCAACATCAGCATCTTTCAGCTGATGGTTGATTTCTTGGCAAGATTACGCTCATTAGTTTGCCATTCCTTTCTGAGCAACCGGCTCACATACCCATTAAGTTACCGACGCGGAGAGAACCGCTACCGATTCTCGCCGTAGTTACGTTACTCACGAGAGTATACGGGATTACGGAGAAAGTCGCTAACACCTGGACCAGGGAGACCGGCCGTTGTATTGATACGTTTATAAAATTCTCTTGGGTAGTCTTTGCTAAGGGTCGCCATCTGTTCACCGTATATTCTCCAGGATTCATCTTTAGATGCTCTAATTGTTCGTTTGGCCTCTCGTCGTGCTATTCTGTAAGTAACATAGTCTTGTTCAGATTGAGTTCTGATCCATTTTGTGAACGCTACCTTCTTATTGAATATGCTATCTTTAACTTCATTGTTCCACCAAGCTGTTCTTAATCTTTTGTCCTGCAATACTTTCTTTGTTCCACATTTATTTTCCAGTGTGTCGAGCATGGCAGCTTTGAAAATTGTCTGTATTTGAGAGAGCTTTTGAATCTTCTTCTTCTTTGCGTTCATCCAGAATATTTTTTTTTCTTCAGATGTGATTGCTGTGTGTCTGGTTAGGCACCCATGGATCGAAACCCTTAGTTCAACACATCCGGCTTTTAGCATGCATTTTTGACCAGGTTTGCATTCCTGGGAGACTCTCACTTTTGTGGTACCGTCCACCTCCCAGTTGGTCAAGTTGGAACAGTCGAAGGCTTCACGGTCATATCCCTCAAAGGAAGGCAGAGACAGTCCATAGCATTTTCCGCCATCCTGGGTGGCTTCCATAATTGCAGAGCTGACACATAACGCTCTGGTGCTGGGCTCACCGAGGGAATCGTCACGTCCTGCTCATGGCTGCTTTAATTCCTCACTTCAAAATATTGGGCACTTCGTTAACCCCGGGCCGTTCCCGCACAAACCAGACAGGTCTGCAGACGGTGTATCCACTCAGCGAGTTTTCGGACATGTGCTTGTCGTTGCGCCCGTCAGAGCTGGTCCAGGCACGACGGACATTCGGAAAACTACCTAGTCAGAGCTGTTTTGAACAAGAGCGGCCTTCAGAAACTAGGTAGTCAGAGCTGTTCCTAGCACGAAAGACATTCGGACGAGACATTTCACTTGGACGTAAATGCGTAGTGCCACTTCCGGCTTCGGCGGGCATTTTTTAGTGAGGTTAGCCTTCCTCAGGTTTCGAGGCACGTTAGACTTATTGTTGTGATGTCGCCCACATCTCAGCTGGTCAAGATAGAATGATAAGAGACATCACGGTCGACCCTCAAGGGAAGGCAGGGGCAGACCATGGGCATTCCCTCGCTATCCAAGTAGGCTTCCATAATTGCAGAGCCGGCACATATTGCTCTGAGACTGGGCTCACCCGAGGAGTTGCCTCGTCCTGCTCATGGCTGCTTTAGTTCCTCACTTCCATGTGTTGGGCTTGCCACTAGTCGCTCAGTCACATACCAGGAACGGTCAGTCTGCAGGCGACATCCACCAGGTAAGCTTTAGCTTCGGATTACGCACTACGCAATGGATTCGCTAGCGTGCGTTCAATTTCGTGTTATTGGGACATTTTTCCACCTTGTTTTTCCACCTTTGTCTACACTCTCTATGAGTTAGATACAGACAGTTTTCGTAGCCATTTCACTCGACTGGGGCACTTCTTCTACCTTTTTGTACTCGCTCACGATGTAGGCTACATGTGCTGCCGGCTCAGCACCTTACCTCCTGTCACGAGACAGAAGCCATAGATTCGACCTAGTGGTATAAGGCAGACAACCCTACTATTGCCCGACCCGGTTCTTTGGAAAATTACCGCCCTTTGGCTGGCGTTCTAGATAATTCTAAAAACCCAGACCAGGTGATTCACCGGCTGACAGCGCATGGTTTTGGCGCATGCGCCGAGGATTAGGCCGGGCGGACAAAGAACAGTTTCTGGCTGTCAGGGCGCGTGGACAGATGCTTTTGTGCACAGTGTGTTTTCATTAGAGAGAGCTGGGGCGACAGATGTCTCAAGATGGTTAAAGAAGTCCGACGTTTAGTCCTGCCGAGTTACAGCTACTCCAGTATGAAACTGTGTTCAGAAATCTGAAGGTATGTGTACCCTTTAGTTTATTTACCTTTGGTACTCAGTGACCCGATAGTGCTAGGCGGTGTGTACTAACCGTGGCGCGGGAAAGTGGGGCATGTGGGAACAGACTACTGGCGTTGCCTGAAGGCAAAACCTGTTGAAGCGTTTATTTGCTAGCAGTGTAATACAGGGATATTTATTGTGTTAGCGGCGCTGGGGTTATTCACAGCTACTGTAGGTTGGGTTAAATTGGTTCAGGACAACGAGAGCTTTAATTTGAGTTCCCACATGAACCAGCTTCCTGAAATCGAACGTCGTCGATGCGGAATGACGTCACGAGGAGGAAAGCGGAAGTGGTGTAGGACGTCGCCTATACTAGGGCATGTGTGGGCTCAATCGACGCAGCTCGGCGAGGCGATTGTAGTGCGAAGAGATAAAGAACTCTCGGAGGTCGTTTCAAGGTCGTGACTTGAGTCGAAAGTCTTTGTCACTTGGTGGGCGACCACTGGCTTCTTTTCTTGGCTTTCCTCTCATCTGTCTTATAGATAGGGTCCCTCAATGGACTGCCAGCTTAATATATAGTGGATTCCGTAGAGGGGGACAATGTGGAGGAATTGACCTACGGGACAGGGCTGTCCTATAAGGGCAGTGACACCGTTCTAAATGCTCCGGCCCTTGAGGAGGGAGGGAGAGAACGGGGTGTGGATCTCTGCTACATGGAGAATTATTAAGACCATGTATACACTATTGGATTTAGATTTGTACCTGAGGCACGGTACTATATCTGCGCTGGCTGGTAATAGGGACATGAACCAGGGAGATTGGCGTGACTCAGGAAGGGGTCCAGATGCTCATCACTGGCCCTACTTCATGGCCATTCTGCCTACCATTACTAATGATTCACTAACCCTATATGTCATGTAGAAGTTTTGCAGAGTAGGCCGACACCTCAGTGACGAGTGACCAGCCACCTTGGCCCAAGCTATACTCCAGTCCGGGGAAGTTAAAGCGGGACACTTAGCAGCCTGTCAGGTCCTAGACCCAGTTCTTCACTGGCGCCTGTGAGCAGCATATGAAGGGACTGGGACACGTAGCAGCCTGTCAGGTCCTGGACCCCGTTCTTCACTGGCACCTGTGAGCAGCATATGAAGGGACTGGGACTCTCCTGTGAAGAGTCCATGTAGCTGAGGAGGGTGGTGAGAGTGAACTCGCTCAGGGTAAGCTTGGTTCTAGATACTTTCACTGAGTGTTGTCTTCCACAGGTCTACCTTCGTGAGTGAAGTCTTATCGGATGGTGACGGGTCCAGTGATTGGGACCAGGCAAGTGTGATTAGCGGACCAAGAACCCTACGATGAATCCTACCATGTATGTGTCACCCGAGTTTACTACACAAGAGGTTGAGTCCGACTAACCCTTGGCCGTCGTCAATACCAAGTATGTTTACTATGTCTATGATATCTGCAGACCGACTACACTCACGGCAAGTACCTTTATGGAGTGATTGTGCCTTGTATCAGAACTATCGACAGAGCCACTACCAGCTAGAACCAGAGTGTATTGACTTTGAGTGCCAGGCCAGTTTGGCCTATGAATCCGCTGGAGTCTAGAGACTGTATCTCCAGCATCAACATTTCCCATCATCACCTGAGAAGCTGTTCTCAGATTTATGACACTCTTTTGAACTTTATCAGAGAGGGCAACTCCGTGTTCATATTGTGGCCTCCTGCCAGATCTTGAACATTTTGTCATCGGTGTGGAACACTCATTGGGAGCATCACGGAGTAGGTTTTCCGGAACTAGTCCAGGTCGACCAACTATTATCCTTTCATCTGGGCGAAGACGAGAGCTGGATGGAAGACTATCCAACCCTGGTGAGATCTAGTAACAGGATGACCTGTGGCGTCTACTCGAAGCCTTTCCAGTGATGACTGCTCCACCCTTAAGCTACGCCCAGGCTTGCTGTCTGGACTGTTCTATCGGTTAATAGGTCTATCTCATCATCATCATCCCCACCATCATCACCCTCATTTGTACAATACACATTTTGTTTCCATATAGATGCCAGAGTTGAGTGTTGAGTCATGCAGTCAGGACGATGTGTGGGTAGGGTAATATCCCTTGGTTGACTGCAGTGA
This sequence comes from Cepaea nemoralis, assembly GCA_014155875.1. NCBI lineage: Eukaryota > Metazoa > Mollusca > Gastropoda > Stylommatophora > Helicidae > Cepaea > Cepaea nemoralis. Next base: position 15,843 of record JACEFZ010025973.1, on the reverse strand, counting down.
GATAGGTATACAGAGACCGATGGGGTAACGTAGACTGAGGTTCCCTAGTCCCAGGCAGATCACTTCCCGTTAGTAAGGTGTGACACCAGTTTCCCCTCACCCCAAGGAATGGTGTGACACCTCCGTACAGCAGTGAGCGAGAAACGGCCAGTACCTTTCATCCGGCGGTCCCTCTTATCCCCCAGCTGAGAGCCTTCGGACATATATCTGACCTGGGCATGTAGCGTGCACAGTATCTCCTCCATTTTACGGTAGGTGAGTATCGGCCCGGCTCTCTCATCCAAGGGTAGTAGCTTAGAGGCGTTCAGCTACATCTCTCAGATGGAGGCCTTTGTGTAAGTGTCTGGATAAAGTTTGTGGCTTCGTGCGCCTGAGTTTAAATTCTGACTGCTATCCTCAGTCTACCTGCAGATCAGCAGGTTGTGTCTCTCTTAGTCTGGTCCCTATCCCAAGAGCTGTCCAATATGTAGTTTATATCCATTGTCACCGCGCTTGGGGTCGGTGGGACACTCAAGCTCCCCCACCGCGGCAAGGTGGAGACACATCGGGGGAGGCTCTTGAATCCAATAGTAGTCTTCTGTCTGATTTCCTAAGTAGAATCAAGTCAATTTGAGCTGGTTGATCTATGTCATTCCATTCATACCAGGTTTTGGTGTGGCTACAGACGATGTTGGAAAAAATTATTTGCGATTATTAGTCTTTGTTCGGAGCATTTGTTGAGTAGATGTTGACCATTGCTGTTACATTCAGTCTTTGTGTCGCTGAATGGCCCCATGCAATCCTCCCACGGTGTTCTTCGTGTGCCTATTCGTCCGTTAAAATTACCCATCACAATAAGTTCACCTGTCTCCCTGACATTATTTAACGTGTCTGCAAGTTTATCAAAATACTCGTCTTTGTTTTCATCGCTGTACGTGTCGTTACATGGGGTGTATGTTTGTATAAAAGTTGTTGTTCTAGTTCCTTCTTTAATCTGTACTAGTATTATTCTTTCCGATATAAATTTAGTGTTGATAATGGCTTTCGCTTTTTCTGGAGTAATAAACACACCCACTCCATGTTTAGCTGCATGATGCTGGTCGACGCCACTCCATATAAGAACGTAACCTTCATTTGTTCGGTTTGTGTTCTGTCTCTTTTCCCTAGTATCTGCGAGTCCTAATATTTGAATATTTGATGTTTTCATAAACTCTGCCAGAGCTGGTTACTTACCTCCTGGACCAGTAACATTCCAAGTCTCTATTGTCTCCTGTCTCTTTTGAAATTCAGCTGTTGTTGGTCGCTTGTTGTTCGGTGTGTTTCCGGCGGGAACGCTGATAGAGTTGCGTTTTTCTTTCAATTTCCTCCATAATTCTTGACCAATAATACTTGAACTTGAGCACCTATACCAAACTTTGATAACATGAACACAGAAATGAGAAGACTGAATATTAACATGTTAGGTATATGTGAGACCAGAGGGCATTATTATAGAAAACAGAAATATCACCATACAGACAATATTTCGCATAATGAAAATGTATAAATATTCCTATCTTGAAGATGGAGGTTCAGAATGCTCTTAACCATATGAAATCTGGCAAGACCCCCGGTTCAGACAGCATCACAACAGAAATGATTAATGCTTTAGAAGAACATGGAATAGATAAAGTTACCAGACTGCTGAATACAATATATGATACTGGAGATATATCTCATTGATTATGTAATTCTGTATTTATTGCAATTCCAAAGAAATAAGTAGCCCTGGAATGTGATCAACATCGAAAGATTTTGCTAAGATTTATTATGCAAAGAGTTTGGAAGAAAATATTACATGAAATAGGAGAAGAACAATGTGGGTTTGTGGAAGGCAATGGTACAGTCAATGCTGTGTATATACTGAGAACAATGTGGGTTTGTGGAAGGCAATGGTACAGTCAATGCTGTGTATATACTGAGAACAATGTGGGTTTGTGGAAGGCAATGGTACAGTCAATGCTGTGTATATACTGAGAACAATGTGGGTTTGTGGAAGGCAATGGTACAGTCAATGCTGTGTATATACTGAGGACAATGTGGGTTTGTGGAAGGCAATGGTACAGTCAATGCTTGTGTATATACTGAGGAACGTGTTTGAACGTTCAGTCTATTATTCAGTCCATTACCCACTATGGACAACAATCGTTTCGGATTAATAAGGCGGTGAGGGTAAACCCAGGACTAGCATTATGAGCCGGTGATGGGTCCTAACTATAACTTCTCCTTGAAGTTGAACGGGGTAGGAGTAATGGAGAAATCGAGTCGAAATTTAATGACAACCACGCTACTTAAATACAACCTGCCCTCTGTGGAGAACAACATTATTTTACTGGCCTCCTAGGGCCATACACAATTTATGGAAAATTAACCACACCTATCCCAAATTTTGATAACATTAACAAAGAAATGAGACGACTGAATATTAACATGTTAGGTATATGTAAACAAGTGAATCGGTGCAGTTATCTTGGAACTGTCATAACATCTGATAGGAGGTGCCTTGAAGAGATTAGAACACGAATCACCTTTAGCAAGCTGAAAAACATATTGACCAATAAAAAGATATCAATGGAAACGAGAAAAAGAGTGTTGAGGTGCTACATAGAACCTGTACATTTGTATGTATGTGAAGCGTGGACAATGAGCAGTCAAGCTGAAAAACACTTGATGCCTGTGGAAATATGGTTTCTGAGGAGATTGCAAAGAATACCATGGACAGACAAAAAAACCAATGAACAAGTCCTCCAAGAAACAAATGAAAATCGTAAACTGATTAGAGACATTAGACGTAGACAGTCACAATTTTTTGGGCGTGTTATGAGAAGAAATGATTTGGAGAACTTGGTGACAACTGGCAAGATCGAGGGAAAGAGATCAAAGGGAAGACATTGAAGTAAATACCTGGATGACTTGGCCACGAGGCAAGAACACTGAGCTGATCCACGACTTTGGTGATCGAGTGAAATGGCAAATCGTGACCGCCCACGCTTACCGGCATGGCACATGATGGATGGATATGTGAGACCAAAGGGCATTATTATAGAAAACAGAAATATCACAGGGCATTATTATAGAAACAGAAATATCACAGGGCATTATTATAGAAACAGAAATATCACAATAAAGACAATATTTCGCCTAATGAAAATGTATGTGTATTCTGTTCTTCTGTTCTCTTATCTCCTGTTCTCTTCTCTCAATGAGTAATGAAATGTTGGAGGTAGCGGAATTGTGAGAGTATGGTGAACATATCGTGGAAAGAAGAAACGAACACTGAGGTTTAGCTGTAGGTGTTACTAGATCACCTATCAAAACCCTAAGGCAGTGGTTCTCAACTGGTGGGAATTCTGGGGGGGGGGGGGGGGAGGGGGGAATTTATGGTTTCCAGGATGGGGGGGGGGGGGTGAATTAAAATTATTTCAAGATCGCGTTAATACAAGAACCGATTACTTGATATTGTTTATTTTTTCCTGCATACTTTACGGCTCTGTACTTCTCGTCCTTCTGAAATTATTTTTATAACGTAAGTAGACCCGCAAATCACGTTTTATGTGGACGTCTAGACTTGTTCTAGTATGTGTTATTAAATTTATCTTCCATTTTTACGTATACTGTGTAATTTTCGACTATTAGGGTCGGAGTGATCATACCAAACTAAAATGATGAAGATTGCAAGCTGTAATGTGATATTTTAATTGCGGGAAATAACAGTGTCCTTGTCATACTCCAGCGATGACTATTTAATATTGTTATGAATATTTAACAACGATTTCAATGCCAATGAATGCATGTTTGCATTCATCATCCATTGTAGTATTTATGTGTAATTTTTCATCACTTTACGCTGGACTGTTTTATTTATTTATTTATTTTTTTGGGGTGGGGGGGGGGGGGGGATGCGATTCTGAACATATAGTGAAGGGGTGCTTCTTCTTCTTCTTCTTCTTCTTCTTCTTCTTCTTCTTCTTCTTCTTCTTCTTCTTCTTCTTCTTCTTCTTCTTCTTCTTCTTCTTCTCTTCTTCTTCTTCTTCTTCTCCTTCTTCTTCTTCTTCTTCTTCTTCTTCTTCTTCTTCTTCTTCTTCTTCTTCTTCTTCTTCTTCTTCTTCTTCTTCTTCTTCTTCTTCTTCTTCTTCTTCTTCTTCTTCTTCTTCTTCCTCTTCTTCGTCTTCTTCTTCTTCTTCTGCTTCTTCTTCTCTTCTTCTTCTTCTTCTTCTTCTTCTTCTTCTTCTTCTTCTTCTTCTTCTTCTTCTTCTTCTTCTTCTTCTTCTTCTTCTTCTTCTTCTTCTTCTTCTTCTTCTTCTTCTTCTTCTTCTTCTTCTTCTTCTTCTTCTTCTTCTTCTTCTTCTTCTTCTTCTTCTTCTTCTTCTTCTTCTTCTTCTTCTTCTTCTTCTTCTTCTTCTTCTTCTTCTTCTTCTTCTTCTTCTTCTTCTTCTGCTTCTTCTTCTTCTTCTTCTTCTTCTTCTTCTTCTTCTTCTTCTTCTTCTTCTTCTTCTTCTTCTTCTTCTTCTTCTTCTTCTTCTTCTTCTTCTTCTTCTTCTTCTTCTTCTTCTTCTTCTTCTTCTTCTTCTTCTTCATCTTCTTCTTCTTCTTCTTCTTCTTCTTCTTCTTCTTCTTCTTCTTCTTCTTCTTCTTCTTCTTCTTCTTCTTCTTCTTCTTCTTCTTCTTCTTCTTCTTCTTCTTCTTCTTCTTCTTCTTCTTCTTCTCCACTTTCGCTCTCTCTCTCTCTCTCTCTCTCTCTCTCTCTCTCTCTCTCTCTCTCTCTCTCTCTGCTAAATGGTGCATTACTTTCTGACCACCCCTTCTATTTCTTTAAAATACATATCTCCTATAATAAGGGGAGTCTCCGTGTCGATGTTGTCAAGCCGTCTGCCTTGGGCTCCAAAGGTTGTGGGTTCGATTCTGGTCCGCATCCTTCGGTTCACGAGTTCGTGCTTTGTGCAACATTTTCCGTTTTGCGGAAAGAGACTGAGCTATATGGGATCATCCCCGGTGCAATCCCATGGCCTCCTGTTTACTGTTGAAGGCTAGTCGCCGTAACGTCCTGTATGTGTCGTAATTCTGTTATGTAAAGCTGCATTACTTTGTGTTATTTTATATTGTTTACAAGGATGTCGAACCTGTCGACTTTTAAGCGACTTTCTCCTACAATAATAAATCATACAATTCAACTGCGCATGCGTTTCCCTAGTTGCTTAGAGCATATTTAAAATATCATAATAACATGATTGATAGTAATGCCTTGATTGATCACTACACTTATTAATAATTATGTTCAAGCATTCTGCGGAATTGCCGGCTGCCTGGCCGAGGGGTTAGCAGCTTTCTCCGTTAACCCCGAATACTCTCGTGGTCGACGTGAGCGGACGAGATTTGGAAGTGGTTCGAGTCACGCCAGTGACTTATGAGAGTATGGAGCCGGTCGCTCAGAAAGTCGTGGCGTGCTGATGAGCGTAATCTAGCCTAGGATTGATTGATTGATTGATTGATTGATCTAGGAACCGACATCACAGCATTCGGGACATTCCCATAAGCGCTCCGTCTCCATCCTCAGCAGCCAGCGAAGAGTACCAACACTAATAGTTCCAGTAGCAATCTGATTATATGTCCGTCTCGCCTTTCCTCCGAGCGCCGAGCGTCGGCCAGAACCCCTCGTCACACCTCGTTGTCTCATTCTTACCAGACCATGGTGCTCCATCTGCTCCTCCGAGGTGTACACGTGCTCCCACAAGGCCGCAACCACGTCTGCCTTGTCCTGCATCAATACTCCACCAAATTTTGCCGAGCCAGCCAATCTGTCCGCCTGTTCATTCCCCAGCACACCGGCATGCCCAGGAGAAAAGATCCAGGTGATGCCTACTACCCGTGACCTCCGAAGCGAAGCAAGCCACTCTGCACGAAGCCTACCTGTTCTCACCCTTCTCAGCATGCTTTCTGAGTCAGTTACAATCACAATGTGTGTATGTATCGTGTTTTCTATCCAGCGGAAAGCTGCACTGACCGCCTCCACCTCCATTCTTAAGCTAGATGTAGTGTTATCATATGCCAGGCTCTCCTGCACCAAACGCCGACCATTAGTTTTTGCCAAGAACCCCCAGGCACTTCTCCTACCTCTCAACACTGACCCATCCGTGTAGATAATCACATCACCCGGGCGAGAATTTTCATGAATTAGTTGCTGAATTTCCACTTCCGTGGCCCCTGCTGGCCACTCCCTGCACTCCCGGTTCAATGTTATTACAACTCTGCACAAGTCTGACTGCACGGCTGGCACTCTGACCCACTCCTCTCCTCGCCTGATGTTCTCCAAGGGGCACACCTGTCTGATCGTATCCTCCGCCTGAGCCATCCATGATTTCCCTCTTATCAGTCTCTGACCCTTAACTACGTCCAGCGCCTCATGCAACGGGTGATCTGTGTCTGCAGCTACTCTGAGGTATGCCTTCGCTTGCATCACCTTGTGCCTACTAGCAACAGTCGGCAGACCAAGGATATAACGCATACACACTACTGGAGTGTCTCTGGTGCATCCCAGAATGACCCGCATCGCTTCATTCTGTATGCGCTCTAATTTCTAGCCTAGGAATCAACATACAGCTGAAAGATGCTGATGTTGACCGCAATATCCTGAAACAGGATGAAAACGCGTGGGAAAAAAATAAATTCTGCGGAATTAGCAGATTTTTTGGGGTTAAAGTTGCATATCCCTTACAGGACGTTGCAGTAAATATCAGCATTTTACTGTCACTGTTGATGTCTTGGCAAGTTTTTACGTTCAGTAGCTTGCCATTGCTTTCTGAATGACCGGCTCCCATACCAACACGTTAAAACCAGCGCGACACTATCTGCAATTACCAGATAGCTAAATTAAAATCACCTAGAAAAGCTATTGGTAGGGGACATAATTATCTAATAATATTGCAAGGGATATTACTAGAACTGTAAATATTAAGTCATATACCAGCTATAATAGTATTAAAAATCTTATAAATCTCTCATTTATTCTTTTGTAAATGAAAGAATATAGATCAAAGTCAGATGTTATAAAGAAATGAAAAATTCTTTGATAATTCTTATACAACAATTTAAGAATCTTTGTATATTTACATTTTATAATCAACGTTGTATTTCAACATTTATGTTTAAATATGTTAAAGGTATACTTTCAATGTAGAATATTCAACAGTAGTAAAGGTATCCCCCTCTGTGGGGAAATCATTTTTTTACTGGCCTCCTAGGGCCACACATAATAACAGATGATGGCTTCTCTGTCCTTTCGCTAAGATCAAAGAGTAGTATTCTGCGCTTGATCTTGCCAGGGCCAGGAATGATCTGGCCCCTCTAGGAACCGTGAGCCCTACTTAAAAAAAAAACAATAATAATAACAGATGATGGCAGAAGTTAGGTAGAATTCAAAACGAGAATAGGAATAGCCAAAAATGCTTTCAACAGCATGCAATCAGTATTAACGTCTAGGGAGATTAACACCACATTAACAATGAGAATTGTCAAATGCTACGCATATTCAAAGCTACTGTATGGCTCGGAAGCCTGGACATTGAACAAGCAACTAGAAAGTCGCATAGAAGCCCTGGAGATGTGTATATACAGACGAATATGTTGTATTTCATGGAATCAAAAACAATCAAATGCAGAGGTCCTAGAAAAACTGGGAATGAAGAGAGAGTTGATTGAAGAAATAAAGAGGAGGCAAGTGAAATATTTAGGCCACGTTAAAAGATTTGATACTCTTATAAAAAAACATACCGGAGAGCAAGGCTGACCGCACGCGAGCAAGGGGTAGACAACGATACAAGTGGGAAGATAACATCAAGAGATGGACGAACATCAGCCTGAGTGTATTTAACATTGTAAGAGTGGCCAATGGCGTCCTTCAATTGGAGTATTTGCACTTTGAGTTGTTAGGATGTGGTGCCCATAATAAATGGACATATTAATTGCGTCCTCGGGATTTGTTTTGTGGTTGACATTACATTTCGAGGTCACTATAAGTGAAGTTTCGTTCTGAGCCATGATAATGGTGATACCATAATAAATGTACATTTGGTGGTGGTATCTTCGGGTTTCTGTGGTTAACAACATAAATTGAAGTAACTAGGAGATGGATAACGTTCAGTTCCATGAGGTTGCAGGGTTTTAAGAGGAGTTGCCCATAATAAATGGACATAGATCGCATCTGGGGTTGCTGTAGATATCAGCATAACCTGGGGTGGACATGGATTGAGTGCCATGGGTAGAGGTTTTGGGAGGTGACGCGGGATGCCCATAATATATGGACTGACAGAATGTGGGATGCTGTGGTTAGCAGCATACCCTGGGGTGGACAGGGTGGACGTTCAAAGCCATGAGGACATTGGTAGTATATTTTTGGTTGCTGTAGATATCAGCATAAAGTGAAGTAGACATAGATTACGTGTTGTTCACAGTCATGGAAATGATGGATAGATATAATTTGGGTTGCTGTGGATATCAGCATAACCTGTAGTGGCCATTGTTTAAATGACGGGTTTTAAGTATTGATACCCATAATAATAGACCATTTGATAGGAGGCTCAATTATGATGGTTTGTGCTTGGAGTTTTTAGACTTTATTCCATAAAGTCTCAATGAGACAATGGAGGGTAAATGTGAGTGTTTTTTGATTTGGATTGGTTTTTGTATTTTTTTTTTTTTGGAAGTGTTCTTCTTATCTTCTCTGGTGCGCACCAGTTCTGAGTCTTTCTATCCTGTGTGGTGTGGGTCGCTTCAAGAAGGTTATGTGGAATTTGTTTGAGTGAAGTAATAATTCTAATAATGGTGATGTATGCATGTGAATGATAATAGTAGGATATAAGAATGGAATCTAGTGAGGTCTTAAGCGGATTGCTGTGACCATGAGAAAAGGATGACGAAGAAGAAGCAGAAATGGTTGAGTATTTGAGTAAGGTGCTGGGGAATAGCGGATAGCTATAATTTCCATGAGTAGTTGGGAAATGTGGTGGGTAATAGCGGATAGCTATAAATCCCATAGGTAGTTGAATAATACTGGATAGTAGTCGCCGGGAAGACTCCTACGAATGGTTTGATTTTGACTTACGAAAAGTCCCTGGATATATGTTTGAATAGAATTTTTTTTGAGTGTATCTTTTTAGAATTTATGAGTTGAGTGTTAAAGTTAGGGAAAATATAGGTTTTGTTCCAAGACTTTTCTGGGAAAAGTCTTGGTCGTAGAGTAAGAAGGCATATATAACTGAGTAGCTGTTATAAGAGTTGGCCAGACTAACATGGCTCGAGACTCAGACATTCACTAGGGCTTGTTTCCTTAGCGACTCAATGAACATGATCAAGAGGATAGAGGAGGGGTCGATCCGAAGAGAATGGTTGCTGCCTCTGGAGCGGTCTCGGCTGGCAAAGATTAGTTTCATCTTCGTGCCAGGGCATGCGGGAGTACAAGGAAATGAGCGGGCTGACAAGCTCGCAGGTGAGGCTACTGTGGAGGGCGGACGCGCCATGGACCAGGCTGACATTCTGAATGCTCTACGAGAAGTAAGACTTTTGCGAGAACCAAGTGATGATTGTGAATCTACAACAATGGCCAGACTGCGAGAGCAGCAAATTAAAAGAGGGGTGGCCAAACAAGAACACTACGCAGGAAGCCAAAGAAGATTGATAAACCAACACAGAACTGGCGTCGTTAGCCGCTACACGTTGCGGGATTTGCTGATGAGGGGATCCGAGCACTTATGGACTGAATGGTTCGATGTGCAATGAGGATGATATGTCGACTAACTAACTAACTAACTAACTATAAGAGTTGGGAGGCAGTGAGGGGCTAGCTGGTGCGCAGCGAAAAGATTTTAATATTCAGCAGTGCACGGGTGAGCACCATGGTTGGGAGTAGCTACGGGGTGTTGTGGTGTGACGACAGGGAGTTAGAGGGTAGTAACCGCACTACCATCCGCCAGGGCAGTCGCAAGAGTTTGTTTGGTTCCATCTGGAATGCTTGATAATGAGCGGGCCTTGGTTTTCGAAGACTTGAACCTTATTTTTGTCAACCCACTCGAGAATTACTCTGCCTTTGTTTGATACAACGACCAAATAAATGAAGACTGCGGAATTGAGTTGTTTATATTTCAAGATCAACCACTATACGTCACGAATAACATTGCCTCCTCTACACTGCTATACTATTTATCTGTATACTTAGTGGGCCCGGCCATCTGCTAACTTGCATTACATCGGTTTTGGCTGTGTTTATACTTGCATTGTATCTGCTGCATGTTGAACTCAGATTATTAATATGATTTTGTAGTCTGCCCTCATCGCTGTAAAACAGGCACTGATCGTCTGCAAATAGAAGGTCATTTATTTCCTGTGAATGAGTTGTTTCATCTGGAGTAAAGAGTTCTAAATTTTCTGAATCTGTTCTGTCAAGGCTTGCTTCTTTGGATATTCTGTCCACGTAGATATTAAATAGCAGAGGAGAGAGCACACATCCCTGTCTCACTCGTGTATTGACTGCTAACATATCTGATATACCTTCTTGTGTTATTACTGCACTTCGGCTCGAGTGGTACATGGATATGATGTTTTCTAGCAATTGCCCTTGTATCCCGTAGTCTTCAAGGATGGTCCATAATTCGTATCTGTCTACTCTATCGAAAGCCTTTTCCTGATCTACAAACACAATATTCTGCTGGTCACTATATTCGATAGACTTTTGTTTTTTTTCTTCACATATTTGTCTAAGTATAAATAGTGCATCAGTGCAACTTTTACCTTTCCAAAAACTGAATTGTACTTTGCTTAACTGTTGTTTAACGGAATAGTTGAAGAAATGGGTCTAGCTCTTTGTTCCAATAGTTTTGCGTACATTTTCCCTATATCACTCAGGAATGAGACATGCCTCTGTATGTTTCGCACCCTCATATTGCCTTTCTTTTTCCATATTGGTACTATTATTGCCTGCTGCAAATAATCTGGAACTTTACTTTCTTCCAATACTATATTACAAAGTTGTGTTAGCCATTTAACTCCGGTTTCCCCACAGGCCCGAATAGCTTCTGTTGTTATTCCATCTGGACCCGGTGATTTGTTTTTAGGACTTTTCTGTATAACTGCTTTGACTTCTGCAGGGATGAAATTTGGTTCTTGTTGTCCATGGCTTTTAGGCACAAAAGTGAGGTTTTCTATGTTATTATGTGTGGGGTTAAGAAGTTCTTGAAACTATTCTGCCCACCTTGCTAGTCTTTGTTGTGGATTAAATATTGGTATACCTCTTTTGCTGTTTATGATGGTGGGTGGGTTGTAGCATGCATCTCTGTTTCTCGTTGTATTGATAATAATAAATGTTTGCGTAACCTTTACAGGACATTGCTGTCAACATCAGCATCTTTCAGCTGATTGTTGATTTCTTGGCAAGATTATGCTCAGTAGTTTGCCCTTGCTTTCTGAGCGACCGGCTCACGTACCCAGAAAATTACTGACGCGGCTAGAACCGCTACCGATTCTCGCCGTCGTCACGTTACTCGCGAGAGTATACGGGATTACGGAGAATGTCGCTAACACCTCTCCCATTGATACCGGCCGTTGTATTGATACGTTTATAAATTTCTCTTGGGTATTCTTTGCTAAGGGTCGCCATCTGTTCACCGTATATTCTCCAGGATTCATCTTTAGATGCTCTATTGGTTCGTTTGGCCTCTCGTCGTGCTATTCTGTAAGTAACATAGTCTTGTTCAGATTGAGTTGTGATCCATTTTTTTGAATGCTACCTTCTTTTTGAATACGCTATCTTTAACTTCATTGTTCCACCAAGCTGTACTTAATCTTTTGTCCTGTCCTACTTTCTTTGTTGGACATTTATTTTCCAGTGTGTCGAGCATGGAAGCCTTGAAAATTGTCCATTTCTTATCTCCGCTTGAGTATTCATCAGAGATGTTCTTATGTAGTTTTTTTTATTTGTTGATTAAATTTGTCTTTAACTGTATGTTCCTGAAGCCTCCTATAATTGATGACACGTGTTATTACCTTTTTGTTTCTTATTTTACTTTATGTTGAAATTTTGTAAAATTATAACTGGGTTGTGATCAGTTTCAACGTCTGTATTTGGGAGTGCTCTTGAATCCAATAGTATTCTTCTGTCTGATTTCCTAAGTAGAATCAAGTCAATTTGAGATGCTTGGTCTATGTCATTCCATTTATACCAGGTTTTGGTGAGGCTACGACGATGTTGGAACAAATTATTTGCGATTATTAGTCTTTGTTCGGAGCATATGTTGAGTAGATGTTGACCATTGCTATTACATTTAGTCTCTGTGCCACTGAATGTGTGTGTGTGTAATGTGTAGAATGTGTGTCGAATATTCTAAGGTGTATGTAGAATCAGACCAGTGAATCAGGAGCAAAGTTAGTTACATCACTGTGCTGAGCACACAACAGCACCAAGTATTCCGGACAGAAAACCTCACCAAGAAGATGTTTCTCCGGCCACATGACAACTTTCTCCGATCACTCTCGAACAATCAGGACGCTGGTCATCAATGATAGACACTGTTCGATATTGCTCTTCACTCTAGCAAACACTGTGAATTTACACTGTTCAATAATGTTTGTTGATTAGAGAATCTTTCCAATGACTTAAATGTCACATGGGAAAATATAACTGTTCATAAGTCACTGGTTATACAATTTTCCCATAAACAAAACAACAACCTATTACTGTTCCAGGTAGATATATATTGGTAAATGTGTTACGTATAGTGTTCTGAATCTACGGTGATTAGCATATTACTCAAGAAAAAAAATCACACATATGTTCATCAAGTCCTGCTCAGCAGAAGTCAGGTTTCTGCAGACCAACTAGGCCGTGAGCCCAGTGTACAAGCCTCACAGTAACCTCTGTCTTCCATCCGTGAGCCATCTTTTCTTCAACTTTGATACTAACTTCTTGGTAGTATATCGTATCACCATCAACAAGTAAACCTGTAAGTGGAACCTGTAGAATTGAGAATCCCCTGGTGAGAGCAACTCAATTCTGACCTTAATTAGGTGAGTGTAGGCCGATAGCAGCACTCAGATCTATAACAGAGAACCGAACTCTGTCATACGGCCAAGTAGCTCATCAAATTGGACTGAGACATGGAAACACAAGGAAAGATTAAAGGAAACGGGTAGAAACCCAGCAGATGCCCTACTGGAAAATCCTACCATTTCACATTCCCTCCATCCCTCCCAACCATCCTCAATATCTCTAATTATTATCCCACTACATTGTCCTTAACTCCCTGAGTTAAATGATATATTACACACGCTAGTTAAAGCTACACAATAGGTTACTAGTGCCGACGCTCCTATAATACTTTCTAGCACCGCACTTATAGAACATTCTATCACTGCACAGTACTGTACTCTATTCCTAATCATACTCTAAGTTAGATATGATTAATAGACTACCATATGCCTATTCCGGTTGATGATTGGGACTATGCAATCACAGACTGGATCTATGTCCGCCGATAAATATCAACTCTTTGACACTATAGTCTCTTTCAATTAACAAAACTCGGAATACTGCGCCGATCTTAAACACTTCAGAAATTTTGGTCAACTAACTCAACTTGTTTACCTCAACTGGTTTTATATTGGGGCTTGCGTGACGTCACCAAAAAGTCTAGACGCTAATCAGTCCAGAGTCTGGTTTTCTCCGCCTGTTTTTAGACTGACTGGAATCAATCCGCCGTCTAGTTTGCTTTCATCTGGGACTTGTCCCGGCACTTCCGAGAGTCCCGCTAATATGGGATCTGGGGAATCATGTCCCCTATATCACAGGATATCGTTTCCAGGATAGGTTGGGTGAATTAAAATTATTTCAAGATCGCGTTAATACAAGAATCGATTACTTGATATTGTTTATGTTTTTTCCTCCATACTTTACGGCTCTGTACTTCTTGTCCTTCTGAAATTATTTTTATAACGTAAGTAGACCCGCAAATCACGTTTTATGTGGACGTCTAGACTTGTTCTAGTATGTGTTATTAAATTTATCTTCCATTTTTACGTATACTGTGCAATTTTCGACTATTAAGGTCGGAGTGATCATACCAAACTAAACTGATGAAGATCGCAAGCTGTAATGTGATATTTTAATTGCGGGAAATAACAGTGTCCTTTTCATACTCCAGCGATGACTATTTAATATTGTTATGGAATATTCACAGCGATTTTAATGCCAATGAATGCATGTTTGCATTCATCATCCATTGTAGTATTTATGTGTAATGTTTCATCACTTTACGCGGGACTGTTTTATTTATTTATTTATTTTTTTTTTTGGGGGGGGGGGGAGTGAGGGGTGGCAAATGGGAAAGGGGTGGGGGGAATGCCATTCTGAACATATAGTGAAGGGGTGCATGGGCCAAATAAGGTCGAGAACCACTGTGGTAGACACTCAGTATTCCGAGGAAAGGAGATCCATTTGAAGATTCGGCGACCAGAAACCACAAAGTGGAATTCATCAGTCCACTATGCACGCCATACTTTGGTGAACAAATAATACAATAGGCATGAAGATACAGATGCGGTACCGTATTGATTTTCCAACCATCGGAGACAGAAGAAGAATTTTCTGAATACGTGCCTACTTCAGAACCAGTGCAGACAAACAACAACAACAACAACAACAACAACAACAACAACAACAACAACAACAACAACAACAACGTCCACTACATAATGAAATTAAGAAAAATAATGACAGCAGGTTAAAAAGAGGACATTATTCAACGGGTTTGTTCTCTTAATTACACTGAACCTGGTGACGAATGGATACAAGTGCCAGCAGAGTGCGGTACGGCCTGTTCACTATGAATCGGTACGGACAGCTGGTGGAGATAATCAGATCAGGTAACTGTAGAGGCAGAAGTACGGACTTTGATATTTAGAATGTTGTAGAATGATGCAGTCATCAAGAGAAATGGGTCTGTTGCTCGACATTTGGGAAACTCGTGGGATTTTAGGACTACGAAGGAAAACTACGACGTCTTCGTTTTGAAAACAAGTTGTCTTACTATGGAAGTCATGGCAGTAACTAAAGCAAGAGTTGCCAGGCTGGAGACACCGACATTCACCCAAGCATATTTTCTCAGTGACTCGGAGAACATGAAGATCGACATGGCTTGTGCTAGAAAATAGCGCATGGAGTCTCTTAGGAGGCCAAGGTTGACAAAAATTAGTTTTATTTTTGTGCCAAGCCACACCGGTGTAAGTGTAAATGAACAATCTAATAGGCCTGCGGGCAGAGATTCTGTGGAAAGCGACGAACAATGGACGGGGCTGAACAATTTCCTCAGAGATGCAGACCGATTAAATATATGAAGTGTTGACTGTGAATCTGCACTTAATGGTTCTGTCGCCCTGCTACTGAGTGAGTGCTTGGCGCGACACTGTGAGCTGTGAATTTCGCGTGGAGTGTTTTTACATCAGTCCGCTGTTGTTTGTAGCGTGAACTGCATATTCGGAACGATTGCAGACGGCTATTGCTGAATTGACTAGTTTGCCTTTTCTTTTCACGAGTGCATTTTTCAGGAGCTACGGAGTTCGTGTTTAGTGCGGAACTTTCAGCGGGTTGCCCTGCGGAAAGAGACCGAGCCATATGAGATACAACCCGGGTCAATGAAGTCTTTCTGGTGACTGCCTATTCCATCGACGACGAACTGTATTTTTGTGGAGGTCTGTTGTGTTGGCATTCTGGCGGCGGCTTTAGGCACAGTGTACCTGTGCGTGCTGTTGGCTTACCGAGACTCCTGTCTATTCCATTGATCACAT
>JACEFZ010025972.1:40000-58031 GCA_014155875.1 Cepaea nemoralis | reverse complement strand
TCACGTAAACGAACCGTTGTCAATGTTATAGCTGTTAGAAATCGTGTTGCACGTGTAACTTTCATTGTTTTCATGTAGTCTGTACACAAACCCGTAGGTTCAATCGTGCATTTTCTATTCTAGCAACCATTTGTTTTCTATCTCATGACAAACACAAGGAACCCCATTCCCACACCTTTTTTTTTCAAATTCTCGGCATCACTATATATAATAGTTGTGCTTTGTAATGTGCTTCAGTATATATACTTTTGAAAAAAAGTTAGTTGCATATTCTGTAAAGGACGTCAAACTCAGCCCCTGCTAATTGGCTGTTGTGATTACTTGGCAAGTTTACGTTCAGTAGGTTGCCACTGATTTCTGAACAACCAGCACTCATACTAGTGTATGAAAACCAGCGCAAAGCGGTCGGCTTCCAAATCGAATGGAAATATATATAATAATACTTGTTCATTTGATTGTGCACCATGTTTGGTCCACACCTACATTTTGTTTGGCAGTGAAACAGTTAAAACCAAATCAAGTCCAGTAACAACGACCCGGTGTACATATGTGAAGTGTTCAGACCATCACAGTTTGTAGGTCGGTGTGTAGGGAGAAATATGTGGCCAGGCTTTCCCTGCAACCCTAATGTAACCTAGAGACTGCATGTCATGGCAGGGTAGACCAGGCCCTAAGCTTTGGTCGACAACTGGTCTAGCGTGGAAGCTAAAATAGGTAGATGGTTACAGCATTGCTTTCCTGATCCGGCAGCATCTGCGGCTTGCCTTGTTCCAGATGTATTGGTGTTACCTTTCCTCTTGTGTACACTAGGCAGCTCCGAGAGAGGGATCATACTGCATAGGCCAGTGGTTCTCAACCTTTTTTCGCCCGTGCCCCCCTTCACCATATTTTCAGAACGTCATTCCCCCCTTCCTATCAAAAATTTGGCCCGTGCCCCCCTTCACCATATTTTCAGAACGTCATTCCCCCCTCCCCCTTTCACATTTCCGATGTAAAAATCCCCCCACCCCTACACAGTATACGTAAACACGGAAGGTAGATTTAATAGCATATACTAACACAAGTCTAGACATCCACATAAAACATGATTTGTGGGTCTACTTTCTTTATAAAATGAATTTTAGAAGGATGAGACGTACATAACTTTAAAGTATGAAGGGGAAAAAAATATCAAGTAATCGGTTCTTGTATTAACGCGATCTTGAAATGGTCTTCATTCCCCCCTGGAAACCCTAAAATTCCCCCCCTGGGGGGGGGGGGGATTCCCCACCGGTTGAGAACCACTGGCATAGGCAACATGTGGTCTCTAAATTCAGCCCAGACTTTGTGCTATGAAGAGGTATACACCCAGTTTACACACTATCGTCTATCTAGACTGCCAGGTGCCAGTCAGATTTGGATAATGTCTAAGTTTGACATTGCTAGCGTAGGGTTGGTGTCAATATGTTATTTATTATCTGTCGTTTTGCGAGCATTGATAATTTGGATATTACTGACCAAGGTAACGTGTATAAATACAGGGTGTATTTTTAATGATTGCGCAGTGTTTGAAAATATTGCCAGTTCAAGTTTTGTATTTACCTATTATTTTGCATGAACTTTACAGAGGGTGAATATAAAACTTGGACCGGCAATATTTTCAATCACTGCGTAGTCATTAAAGATACAACCTCTATTCTAAAATTGCATGTTAGACCTAGTTATATAATTCATTATCATTTGGTGAATTGGAGGATCAGCATGGGGGAATGGATAAGAGCGTTCGTTCGTAAACATCCGGTGTGCTGATGCCCTGGTAGCGGGTTTACCCCTACAACGGTTAGTTGTACCCGTGATGATGGTACGTTCGTTCGTGCTGGGAGAACAAGTCAACACCTTCCTCGCTTCGATGGATGCAAGAATATTTCAGAGCCCAGATTGCACGGAAAGGAATGCACAAATCTTCAGAGTTCTATATCAGTAATTAACTGGTTAAATGCCATGGGAAGATCATTTATATAAAGCGACTTCCCTTATCTGCCATGGGCTTATATAATCGTCGAAATATTATCATTGCGTTATAATAGAACATATCTGCTACCATAGTAACAGCTGTTAAACTAGATTACACAACCACATGTATACAACATTCAAGACTGGTGAATCAGCCATGTGCACATGTGGACTGGCATCACAGAAAGCAAAGCACATACTCCAAGACTGCCCAAATCATAGCGTAACTAGGAAAACCTTCTGGCCTAGAGAGACGACAGTGGAAGATAAACTCTATGGACCGCTGAGTGAACTAAACAAGACAGTTGAATTCATACAAGAGACAGCATTGCAGTTATAGACACATTTCAAGCGAACGAAAGAAAAAGAAGAACAACTGTTAAACCATTTTCCGTCATCCATTCTTGTTTGATCCCAACCTACTTTGTGTTTGGTACTGAATCTGTTAATGAAGACAACTGACAATGGAACAAGCACATCTGACACTCTAATCAATAATAATGCTTTTGTTTCTGTATCACAGAGCCGGGAAATGAGGTCTGTGCGGGTGTACTGGGCCAAATTTGTGATCATCTCCGTGTGTCTGGTTGCCATAACTGTGATATCAACGATGTATTTCACCTCCCGATGCTCAACCTCACAAATGCTAAACATGGGCAATGGGCTGCAGACGCGAGAGTATGAAGTAGGTAAGTATACATCAAACGTTGTTGTCTTGTTGTCCCTAGTAACACACCATGAGTCACTGGCTATTCTCCGGATATACGAGGGGGCTTCAAATGACAACCTTAAATGTGTGTGTGCGTGTGTGTGTGCGTGCGTGTGTGTGTGTGCGTGTGTGTGTGTGTGTGTGTGTGTGTGTGTGTGTGTGTGTGTGTGTGAATATATTCTTTAAAAAAAAAAATAAGAAACAAATGTATCATTTTTCGATGTAATCACCACTGCGTTCAATCAAGTCTAACCTGGATAAAGTGCTTGGATTCCTGTAGAAAATAAATGATCATCGTCGCATGTGTAACCACTCATGCACCTCCTGCTGTACCTCTTCACTGGACCGAGAAGTGTTGAAATTGTCTACTCCACCCATACACTTGCTGGACTGACAGGCATGCATCACAATACTGGACCTTCATTCATACACTTGCTGGACTGACAGGCATGCATCACAATACTGGACCTTCATTCATACACTTGCTGGACTGACAGGCATGCATCACAATACTGGACCTTCATTCTCCCATAAATTTCTATAGTTTTCACCTCTTCATTGATAAAAAAGAAAACGGATTAAAGAACGCTGCTCCTCTTTGATGCAAGGAAAACGTGGGGCTGTCATCTTTAAACTGGCAGTATGACGCCACCGTGTTAATCTGCACCGTGATGTCACGTGCTAAACCCTCTTGACATCTTTAACAACAACATCGACAGGTTACAAAACAATGGCATGGTTACTGTAATTTCTATCACGCTTTTAAGGGTTTGATTAATTGATTGATTGATTTAGGAACCGACATCACAGCATTCGGGACATTCCCATAAGCGCTCCGTCCCCATCCTCAGCAACCAGCGAAGAGTTCCAACACTAATAGTTCCAGTAGCAATTTGATTATATGTCCGTCTCGCCTTTCCTCTGAGCGTCGAGCGTCGGCCAGATCCCCTCGTCACTCCTCGCTTTTAAGGGTTTCATTTGAATCCCCCTCGTATCAAAGTGCCGTGCGTGACTGTCATATCAAACAATGTATTTCACCTCTCGATCCATGGCCTTATCATCATCCAGTGCTTTGGCGGCTGGCGTGGGCGATCATACACCTCCACAAATTTCGATCTCCGAAGGCATGGATCAGTTCGTGTGTCGACTTCCATCCGTGCCATGACACAAGACTGTCAAGAATTCTCTTAACCTGTCTTCCTCAATGTCTATTTAAACAAATCTTTCCAGTTGTCACAACATGTTCTTTTGTCTGTCTTCTCAAAATGTAGCCAGAAAATGATGACTGTTTCTTTCTGATGTTTGTGATAAGTTGTCTTTGCGACCTATGTTCCCTCAAAAGGTCCCGATTGCTCACTTTGGCTGTCCAATTAATTTTCATCATTCTTCTATAAAACCATAAACAAATGACACAAAGTAGTGCAGCTTTACATAACAGAATTACGACATATACAGGACGTTGCGGCGATTAGCCTTCATCCGCAAACAAACACATTCACAAACCACAACATATAGTCAGGGAGATCTCCTGTGACTACATCAAAACGTGACGACAGGACGAGAAGAACAAAAAGATCAAAATATGAAAGCAATGAAAAGAAAATGTAAATTGCAAAAAAATGTTCATGCTTACCTCAGAATTCCGAGCTGTGTAAAACCTGTGTATATGCTTCTCATACTGTTGTCACGTTTTGATGTAGTCACAGGAAATCTCCTTGACTATATGTTGTGTTTTGTGAATGTGTTTGTTTGCTGATGAAAGCTACTCGCCGCAACGTCCTGTATGTGTCGTAATTCTGTAATATAAAGCTGCACTACTTTGTGTCATTTTATATTGTTTACATTTTCACAGCTTTACCGCAGTTCCACACAATTTTATTCTATAAAACCACATCTCCAAGGCTTCCGGGATTTTTTCACTTGTTTACTAATTGTAATAAATTCGCCGCCTTATGTTAAAATTGGTTCTATGTAACATGCAAGAACTCTATTTCTAACGTTCAAGGACAAGGACTCATTGCACGAATTATGCATTATGTGCAAAATGTTTAGGAAACGAACCAGTGCACAGCCTCACGGCTACTAAATATGGGCCATTATCGGCAGACGCGAGAGTGTGAATTAAATAATTATGCATCAAACGGTGTTGTCTTGTCGTCCATGATAACACACTATGGGTAACTCTCTCTCTCTCTCTCTCTCTCTCTCTCTCTCTCTCTCTCTCTCTCTCTCTCTCTCTCTCTCTCTCTGTGTGAGTGTGTGTGTGTGTGTGTGTGTGTGCGCGCGCGCGCTTCCACTGAAATATGCCTTTCGTGATCAGGATGGTGGTATATACATTCATTCACGCTCAGATGGCGGCATCTACAATGCTCAGAGATTGAAGGCCAAGACCAAAATTAGGAGGATACTGATCAGAGAGGTGCTTTTTGCAGATGATGCTGCAGTTACGACCCACTCTGAGGAAGAATTGCAATGTCTGCTATCTGCATTCTCCAATGCTTGTTCTGAATTTGGTTTAACAATTAGCAAAAAGAAGACACAGATTATGTCACAAGGTGCACATGGGGTACCATCAATCTTTATTGACGACGCTGAACTAGAGATGGTAGACCATTTTACATATCTAGGATCAGTGGTAAATAGCAAATTATCCCTAGATCAGGAATTCAACATCCGGATTGGTAAGGCAGCAACAACAATGAACAGGTTAAGAAAAAGAGTCTGGGAGAACAGAAAGCTTATTGTCAAAACAAAAGTCCTTGCCTATCAAGCTTGTGTCCTTAGTACTCTTCTTTATTGCAGTGAAACCTGGACAACTTACTCACATCAAGAGAAACGTTTAAAAAGCTTTCATATGCTGTGTCTGCGAAGAATTCTTGGTATTAAGTGGCAAGACAAAATCACAAATACTGAAGTATTGGACAGATCAGGCTGTGTGACGGTTTATTCCATGCTCAGTCTTCGTAGACTTAGATCGATAGGACATCTGAGGAGGATGGATGATGGTAGAATACCAAAGGACATCTTTTTTTTTTTTTTGGTGAATTACAGACGGGTAAGAGATCTCAGGGTCGGCCTCTACTACGATACAAAGATGTGTGTAAGCGGGACATGATTGATACAGGCATTGATAATGCCCATTGGGAGCAAGTCGCCGCTGAACGTGTTGCATGGATGGCAAACATCAGATATGGAATAAAGACAAAGGAGAAAATTATTGCAGAGAAGTCACACACCGAGCGTGTGAGACGTAAGATTGTGCATGATTGTGGATATGACCACGTGTTCACATGCACCCGCTGTGAACGGACATTTACAGCGCGAATTGGCCTTATCAGTCACATTCGCTACCGCCATAGGTAAAAGTTATTATGCCTTTTAAAAGCACAAACCATCGTCCGGCAAGACGGCAAGTGCCAATGAATTATATATATATGGAGAGTGGAAAATAAGAAGTAATTTATGATCTGTTTAAGTCCCCGCTAATCGCTGGTATCATGAAGGCTAATAGACTACAATGGCTAGGGCATATAGAAAGAACTGAAGATAATAGGGAAACAAAATTCGCTTACACTCAGGAAATAAATGATCGTAGACCCCGAGGTAGACCAAGAAGACGGTGGAGAGATAATATATATACAGACCTACAAGCATTTGGAATCAATGACTGGCAAGAGTAGGTCAACCAGAGAGACGAATGAAGACGGATTGTATCTGCAGCAAAGAACCTCAATGGCTCGGAACGCTGAAGAAGAAGCAGAAGATATATATATATATATATCATTGGCACCATTCCGTCTTGACAGACGATAGTTTGGTACATTGTGCTTCAAAAAGGCTTAATAACTGTCATATGGCAATAACTACGATCCATGGCGGTGGCGAGTGTGGCTGGTAAGGCCAATTCTTGCTGCAAATGTTTGCCCACAGTAGGTGCATGTGAAAACATGGTCATTTCCACCATTTTGCACCATCTTACGTCTCTCACGCTCTGTGTGTGCTTTATCTGCAATCATTTTCTCCTTTGTCTTTATTCCATTTCTGATAGTTGCCCTCCATGCAACACGTTCAGCGGCGACGTGCTCCCATTGTGCATTATCTATGCCTGTATCAGCCATGTCCCGCTTACACACATCTTTGTATCGTAGTAGAGGCCGACCCTGAAATCTCTTACCCGTCTGTAATTCACCAAAAAAGATATCCTTTGGTATTCTACCATCATCCATCCTCCTAACGTGTCCTATCCATCTAAGTCTACGAAGACTGAGCATGGAATACACGGTCACACATATATATTCACGGAAGTTTACACTTGGGCCAGAAATGGTTAGCTCTTCTCTTCGATAACATTTGTAATCACAGAAGGATATTTCCTTTTAATTTGCACCCACCATTGCCACAAAAAAGGAACATGTTCTTTTTAATTTTGTTTTTCTACGCTCGCTTTGAACTCTAGCGAAGTCCACACAGGAGTTATTTTGCGTGTGGATTACTCGCGTACCTGACCATCCGGCAAACTAGCGTACCTGGCCATCCGGCAAACTAGCGTACCTGGCCATCCGGCAAACTAGCGTACCTGGCCATCCGGCAAACTAGCATACCTGGCCATCCGGCAAACTAGCGTACCTGGCCATCCGGCAAACTAGCGTACCTGGCCATCCGACAAACTAGCGTACCTGGCCATCCGGCAAACTAGTGTACCTGGCCATCCTGCAAACTAGCGTACCTGGCCATCCGGCAAACTAGCGTACCTGGCCATCCGGCAAACTAGCGTACCTGGCCATCTGACAAACTAGCGTACCTGGCCATCCGACAAACTAGCGTACCTGGCCATCCGACAAACTAGCGTACCTGGCCATCCGACAAACTAGCGTACCTGGCCATCCGACAAACTAGCGTACCTGGCCATCCGGCAAACTAGCGTACCTGGCCATCCGGCAAACTAGCGTACCTGGCCATCCGGCAATCTAGCGTACCTGGCCATCCGGCAAACTAGCGTACCTGGCCATCCGGCAAACTAGCGTACCTGGCCATCCGGCAAACTAGCGTACCTGGCCATCCGGCAAACTAGCGTACCTGGCCATCCGGCAAACTAGCGTACCTGGCCATCCGGCAAACTAGCGTACCTGGCCATCCGGCAAACTAGCGTACCTGGCCATCCGGCAAACTAGCGTACCTGGCCATCTGGCAAACCCACTGTGGCTTCAGAAGTACTTGTAATTTATACTAGCGTACCTTGCCTTACGGCAAACCCACTGTGGCTTCAGAAGTACTTGTAATTTATACTCGCGTACCTTGCCATCCGACAAACCCACTGTGGCTTCAGAAGTACTTGTAATTTATACTCGCGTACCTTGCCATCCGGCAAACCCACTGTGGCTTCAGAAGTACTTGTAATTTATATCCCCAAATCAAAGACAAAAAGTCAACTTGTTAGTGCAACTGACAGGTGTAGGGTTTTAACACGCTACTTCTCCACAAGCGCGAACGTTCATATCCATTCGGCCATACTGACCTCCACTCTCTTTAACATTGTGACCTGGATTGTTGCTTCTATTCTACACCTAGACTGGCACCTGACCGTCTTGGCAGTCGATAGTTTGTTACATTGTGAAGTCATAACAGCTAAAACCTGTGACGGTAGTGA
The DNA here is from genome assembly GCA_014155875.1 of Cepaea nemoralis. Lineage (NCBI taxonomy): Eukaryota > Metazoa > Mollusca > Gastropoda > Stylommatophora > Helicidae > Cepaea > Cepaea nemoralis. Next base: position 49,683 of record JACEFZ010025972.1, on the reverse strand, counting down.
GTGTGACTAATCAGACCAATTCGCGCTGTAAATATTCGTCCACAGTGAGTGCATGTGAACAAATGGTCATTTCCATCATCACGCACCATCTTAGTCTCACATGCTTTGTGTGTGAATTATCTGCAAAAATGTTCTCCATTGTCTTTATTCCATTTGTGATGTTTGCCCTCCATGCTACACGATCAGCGGCGATTTGCTCCCAAGGTGCTACTTCAATGCATATATCAATCATGTCCCACTCACACACATCCTTGTATCGTAGTAGAGGTCGACCCACAGATCTCTTACCAATCTGTAATTCACCAAAACTGATGTCCTTTGGTATTCTACCGTCATCCATCATCCTAATGTGTATACTTCTCTATAGCACAAAGCTATCCAAGTATTGCCCGTGCAGCATGATCCCTCTCTCGGCCTGCCTTGTTGACCCCAGAGGAAAGGTATTCCACGCCATGAAGGTTTTAATTGCTTTAGTTTTATAAAGCAACGTTCGTTTTTCTTTTAAAATCTGTCATCATATCGAAAAGAACGTCGTCATCATCTTGTGCGTTGTGTACAGGCGAAGACAGAAATGCATATCCGCAGATCACATCTCCACTTGTTACATACCAACTTTAATGAGGATTTTCCTGTATGAAATTGTCCCAGTCCATCCAGCATTTGTCTAGATCTACCCCTGTCTTTTCGACATCTTTCCAGGCGCCAAGTTATTTTCAAGTGTCTATCTTCTCATTATAAACCGAAATAATACTGTTTATCTAATTAAATATTATATAATTTTCTACATATAATACCTGAACAAGAGATCCTATTTCAAGATATGGATGATCAATGGGAAATGTTGAAGAATTCAGTCAGATTGGCTGCAGAAACAACTATTCCAAAATTAAAGAAGGTGGGTCGTTATAAAGAATGACTGAAGAAAGTTTACAACCAATGGAAAGAAAAAGACTCAACAAATATAATCTTACCAAATATGAAGAAATAAACAGAAAAGTCAGAATAGTATGTAAGGAGGCCACAGAATCATGGTTTGAGAAAAACTGCATAGAAATTGAAAAACAATACAAAAGTCAAGATATCCAAATTAATGCACACAAGAATTCAGGAACTCACTAACAAAAGAACACGTACATCAGCATGCTGTACGAAAACAAAAGATGGCAAAACCATAAGAGAAAAAGATCAGATTCTACATGTATGGTCAGATTATGTGAAAAAACGTTTTTGATGTTATCAGAGAAGAACAGTATTATATTCGAATTAATAACGCAGGACTGTTAATTTTGAAGATGGAGGTTCGGAATGTTCTGAAACATATGTCACCCGGGAAGACCCCCGGTTCAGATAACATCACAACATAAATGATTAAAGCTTTAGAAGATTATGGAATAGAGAAAGTCACCAGACTGCTGAACACAGTATATGATACTGGAGATTTACCTTCTGAATTATGTAATTATGTATTTATTGCAATCCCAAAGAAATCAGGAGCCTTGGAATGTGATCAACATCGAATAATTAGTCTAATGAGTCACATCATGAAGATTTTGCTACGAATTATTATGCAAAGAGTGAAGAAGAAAGTACATCCTGAAATACGAGAAGAACAATGTGGGTTTGTAGAAGGCAAGGGTACAGTAAATGCTGTGTATATGCTGCGATCAGTAATTGAACATTCTATAGAAGTAAACAAAGATATACTTCGTTGCTTTATTGACCACACAAAAGCTTTCAATAGAGTAAGACATGCCAGCATGGTAGAGATGCTTGCACATCTACAAATTGATGAGAAAAACATTAGTCTTATAAAAAGCATATATTAGAAACAACAAGCTGCCATAAGGATTGATAATGAAGTGAGTCCACATTAGCCTATTAAGAGAGGGGTGAGACAGGGGTGTGTAATGTCTCCAGATCTTTTCCCCCTATACAGTGAAAATATTTTCAGAAATGTAGAAGATATGAACGGAATCATCATCGAAGGACGAAACATCAATAACATTAGATATGCAGATGAAACAGTATTGATTGCAGACAAAGAGCAGGATCTGCAACAATTAGTAGATGCTGTTGATGGACACAGTGAACAGGTAGGCCTAGAATTAAACTGTAAGAAGACACAGATTATGGTCGTCACTAGGAAGAACGCAGTACATAAATGTAATATACAAGTAAATGGGAATATTCTTCAACAAGTGAATCGGTACAATTATCTCGGAACAGTCATAACATCTGATGGAGATATTAGAACAAGAATCGCCATGGTGAAAGTAGCCTTTAGCAAGATGAACACCATACTGACCAATAAAAAGATGTCAATTGAAACGGAAACAAACAAGTGTTGAGGTGCTACATAGAATCTGATCAGTCATGTTGGAAAACATCAGCTAGCTGTGGAAATATGGTTTCTGAGGAGAATGCAAAGAATACCAGGGACAGACAGAAAAACCAATGACCAAGTGCTGCAAGAAACAAATGAGAATCTTAAATGAATAAAGAAATTAGACGCAGACAGCCAAAATATTTTGGACAAGTGATGAGAAGAAATAAATTGGAGAATTTAGTGTCTACTGGCAAGACCGAGGGGAAAAGAGCAAGGGGAAGACAGAGAAGTAAATACCTGAATGGCTTAACCACGTGGTATGGTCAAGACAAGAACACGGAGCTGATCCACGACTCTGGTGATAGAGTGACATGGCGAGTCATGACCGCCTATGCTTACCAGAATGGCACATGATGGAATGGAATAATACCTACTTTCGTTTCTTGATCTGCAATATTGTCATCACACAGTAGGCGATGTCCACGTTAGTTTCTTTATTCACTATATTAAACACTAGACAGCACTGGTCAGCATGAACCTAATGGATAAGAGTAATCCCTTTTAATCTTCAGGTGCTCTGATGCCAATATAACGGGCTCAACTCCTACACCGGACAGTTGGACTAAAATGCTGATTTCTCGTCTATGACTTGGGGATATAAGTTACAAGTACCTTAGAAGTTGGGGTGGATTCGTCTGATGGCGAGGGACACTGGTAATAGGGAAAGCTAATCCACATTCACAAATAATATAAGTTTAGTGCGCTAGAAGTAGTAGCAATTGTATGGACTACACTTGAGTTCAAAGAAAGTGCAGGCCTAAACAAACACATAACACTAGACAGTATATAATGCCCAGTTTAATACTTTATTCCTTATGTTAAACACCAAGCACCGGTAATGCCCGTAATATTTTCTCTAATGGCCATATTAAACACTAGGCAAAGGTAATGCCCACTACATTTTATTTTTATTCACTATATTAAGCATTATACACAGTTAATATCCACTATAGTTCTTTTATTCGTTATAGTAAACATCAGATACAATTAATGTCCACAACAGTTTCTTTATTCATTATATTAAATGCTAGATATATGTAAGTCCACTCTATTTTCTCTAATCGCTATATTAAACACTAGACACAGGTAATGTCCACTATATTTTCTTTTTCCGCTATATTAAACCACCACAGATATAATTTCCGCTACAGTTTCTTTATTCGCTATATTAAACACTAGACACGGATAATTTCCACTTAAATGTATGTTTTCGCTATATTAAACACTAGACAATGTAATGTCCACTATAGTTCCTGTAAAAAGACCCCCGGGGCTAGGACAGGTATGTTACTATAGTTAATATCCCCAGCCTTTGCTCCGACCACCCCAATAGGACTTTACATCCACCAGGCCCCACACAAGCCGGGACAGCTGACCTTCCCCTCCCCACAAATGGATTCCTACCCACAGGGGGCTCGGACAAGACAACAGTCATACTAGTACCCAAAGCCATGGCTAACAAAGCAACATTTAATTTCTGAATACGTCAACTGAAACTCAGAGAGGGATGGCTGAAAAGCCTGGATAGAAGACAATATGTACACTTGCTGCTAGAGAACAGCGAGAAGATCTACAAATGATCAGTCATCATCACGGAGCATATGACTTAAGTTCTTGCTGTCGTCCCGTCGTGGTTAACGACTCACCCGAGGAACCTCCAGTGCAAAGGAACTCCAAGGCGTAGACCCTTCCAAAGTTCTCTCCTTCCACTGTGAGAAAGATCTCGGACTGGCCAGGCGTAAGACTAATGCCTGACTGACACTTCACCAAAGTTCGCTGGTCATCCCTCGATGACGTAATAACTCATAAGTTCCACTCCGCTGATGACTCTAGAATTCTAGATGTTCGCAACTGATGATAAGACTGGTTGTACAATACACTAGTATATAAGGGCCTGGTTGCTATTCGGCCTCTCAAGTTAATGGAAAAACTTTATCTGCAACCTATAACTGGAGCGCTGGCTCTATATAACAACATTGTCACCATTGAATGCTTCAACAGGTGAATGTAAGAACTCAACATATTCACATGTTCAAAACAATGTTTTCCCGTAGTGAATTTGAATAACGAAGACACAAACAATATATTGCACGATTTATTGCCTGGCATATTTTGCTGCATCTCGTCAGGTACATACTGCAGAAATCATACAACTTACGTGAATTAACTAGATAAACCCTTCAAGTTGAAATATACACATATTCGCACAGCAATGCCAATTATCTACCACGGTAATTTTAAGCTGACTAACAATTCTGGCTTGCGTCGATTGATCATAATTGCTTCTGCAAACTTTAACAAGCGAGTATTTTGTGTGTTAAACAACACGCGAAAGGCAGTGTCTCTGTCCACCACATGGCCGCTTTCGATAATGTGCCTACCAATTGAAGACGCCGGGAGCTTTCGGTGTGTCGACCCCACGAGGCTAGCATCTTCTGTGTGTTGTATCTTGTTGACCCACTGAGGTATGTGTTCTGACACTCGTTTGTTAAGCTGTCTCTCTGTTCTACCAATATAGAAGGCCTGGCATCTACATGTGAATTGGTAAATACAATTGTTTGTGGCGTACCGAGGAACAGGCTCTTTGACTGATGGTGTAGGAATCGGTACGGTTTTATATCTAATGACTGGAGTTGCAGCACAGAATGATTCGGCCTACTGCTGTAGTAAGCCGGTCTTGTAGACGTTGCATTACGTCATCCCCTCGAAAGGATTAGCTGGATGAATACCTTGAGTTTAGGGACTGTAGTTACGTCTGGTTTTGGTTTGGGCTGTTGGCAGTGGCGCTTTATAAATCCTGTGGAGTACCCATTCTGGTTTAAGACATTCTTCAGAGTTTCAAATTCCTCTGTCAGTGTGTCCTGGGTGCATATCTTTCTAGCACGGTCAAACAGGGTCCGTACTAAGTCCCGTTTGTACTGGACAGGTGTGAAGCTCTGAAAATTTAGGTATTGGCCAGTCCATGTTCCTTTGCGATACACCGATCTTTGAATTGTGCCGTCTGCTCTACGTCTCATTAGAATATCTAGGAACGGCAACGCTTCGTTGTGTTCGTGTTCCATAGATAGAGAGATGTTTTTATGCGTCTTGTTCATTGTGGCGTGGAACGATGTTGCTTGTAGCTCGTCTGTGGTGATAATTAGTATATCGTCCAAATAACGACGGTAAAAGGCCAAGTTGTTGATGTCTGAGGATCTCTTTTCTTCTAAATAGTGCCATGAAGATGTCCGCTAGAATAGGACCAAGAGGACTCCCCATGGCCAATCCGTCAATTTGGCGGTATGACTTAGTTAGAAAATTGAATTGTATGTTGGCGGTACATAGTAGTAGTAGCCTCTCTAGAATAGGTGTTGGTATGCCTAATTTTAGTTGTTTGTCTTCAATGCATTTGGCAACCTCTTGTGGATTTGCCACCATTATAACTGCATATGCACCGACACTCGCTTCCTCTGATGATGTGAAGGAAACGTTCTATGAGCAGCTGGACTCTGTGATCAAAGCAGTTCCGAAATCCGACTACATTTATATGCTCGGTGATTTCAATGCTCGTGTGGGCAAGGACTCGAGTTCATGGCCAGTGTGCCTTAGAAAATACAACATCGGTCGCATGAATGATAATGGGCAAAGGCTGCTGGAGCATTGCACTAGAAATGACCTATGTATTACAAACTTCTGTTTGAAAACAAAAGAGCTTCATAAGGTCACATGGAAACATCCAAGATCCGGCCATTGGCATCAGCTGAACTTCATTATCACACGGAGACAACATCTGAACCATGCATCATTAACTCGAAGTTACCACAGTGCTGACTGTGATACAGATCATTCTTTGGTTGTTACAAGGGTTAGACTGAGACCAAAGAGAATCTACACAGCTAAACACAAATCTAGCCCCAGGATTAATATTATTAACACTCACGATCCTGGAAAGTGCTTTGAATTTCAACAGCAACTTGAAGACGCTTTCACTGATACATCAGAAAATTGTATAGTAAATGATAAATGGAGTAAACTTAAGGAAACTATTTATAAAACAGCGGTAGGGGTTTACGGCACTGTGGATCATAAGAAGCAGGACTGGTTTGCGGCAAACAGCCAGATACTGCAGCCTTTAATTGATAAAAAGAAGATAGCTCTCTTAAGAAACAAAGAAAGACCAACCCGTAACACTCTGAGTGAGCTGAAGCAAGCTAGGAAGGATGTGCAAAAGGCTGCCAGGCAGTGTGCGAATGACTATTGGATCAAGTTATGTGAGTCCATTCAAAACCGCAAGTGATAAGGGAAACACCAGAAGCATGTATGAAGGGATAAAGAAAGCCTGTGGTCCAGTGATCAAAAGAAGTGCACCGCTGAAAACCTTGACTGAAGAAATCATCACTGATAAGAAACAGCAAATGGATAGATGGGTCTAGCACTATTTAGAGCTTTACTCAAGTGAGACGATGCTAGCGGATGATGCCCTCAACGCCATAGAGGCCCTGCCAACTCTCGACCACCTGGACACACTTCCCACCATAACAGAAGTTAAGTGTGCTATAAATGAACTTGCGTCTGGCAAGACTCCAGGTAAGGATGGGATTTCAATAGATGTAATCAGGAGTGGGCAAGACACACTCACTCTACAGATCCACCAGCTAATAGAGCTATGCTGGCGAGAAGGAGAAGTAATGGAACGTAAGTGAATAGGGAGGCTATATCCATGGATGCCATGTGTTTGTTATTTATGTCCATAGCATCCAATAATTCCACCAGTTGGAATGTATCTCTGAGTATTTTTGGATCGAAAGACTGTCGTACTGGCTTTAAAATTTCGGCTAGCCATCTCGCAGTTCGGTGTTGTGCAGAGTTAACCATGGACAGGATAGGTCTTAGTGGGATGCCGAGCTTGTGAAGTTTGGGTAGACCGTACATCTGAGGAGTTTGCGAGCCACATGGTGTGAGCGTTTTTGCAGTGGCCTCACTGATGAGTCCCGCATTCACAAGTGACTGGATCTCTTTCCTCATTATTGCATCCAGGTCCTCCGATTTGTTTACTTTTTGATCTATCCTGAATTTAGATTCATCTGACAATATTTCATTAATTTTCCTCTGGTAGTCTGACATGTCCATCAGTACTGCACTGCTCCCTTTGTCAGGTTTTAGTATGACGAGGGTTTTGTTAGCCTTTAACGCTTTTAATGCAGTTGGTCAGCGGACATTTTTGTTTGGAGTGTGTTGTGCTATTGTGTTATTTCAACTTGAAGGATTTATCTAGTTAATTCACGTAAGATGTGTGATTTCTGCAGTATGTACCTGACGAGATGCAGCGAAATGTGCCAGGCAATAAATCGTGTAATCTATTATTTGTGTCTTCGTTATTCATATTCACATGTCTCTGTTCTACACAGTTCTGTAGGTATCTAATACCTTCAGAGCTTTCAATGTCATTGTCCAACAACCCACCTCGGAATGGGGTAGATCCCTACCCGAACAAGTATGTCCCTCCGGTGTTTCCGAAAAATAGCAAACCACTATTGTAGGTCACTTGACCAAGTTCAGGTTTCATTAAGGATCACAACTGTAGATTCACACCATAGTTTAAATGAATTATACATTGGACCTCATTACAACCCAGCCGGGCCTGAAACATAAAATACTGGCCATTGTCGTGACGCTTAAATAGAGTTCACTCTCATCAACACATCTGGAACTCATTTCCTTGAGAGTGCACAGGTCACCACTGAGTTACCTTAGAACTGCACCAGTACCTTACCGGTGTGAATCAAGAGACGCTTCAGTCCTAGACCCTACCTGGATCGGTTGACTAAATCTTCGTCGGACTCGTTGCGGCGGTCTTAGCATTGACTCCCCGGGATATTCTAAACTCAGATTCTCTCACGCGTTGATTTTGGCAGATTCAGATGACCACTCCCTATACTGCCTCAACCATCACCTTGACTAGCACTCTAATGAGCTGGTCCCATGGAGTTTATGGTCTAACTCATGAATCTCCATTATATAACAGATCCTGAAACATGGAGGTCGGTGTGAGTACTTGGCTACAACTTAAGACTAACATGCACTTCAACCTCAACACATGCATCATATATCACACAAGATATATTAGATCATCATCATAATAGATCAACTCTCTTAATTGAAAGGTACAGCATGAGGTTACAAGAGGAAGCTAGTATATAGGCAAGTAACTCGTCTGGGCTCTGCTGGCCCAATAGCACCAGAGTAAACTGTTTGACACTGTCATTGTATCCTCTACTTGGTGTTATTCCAATCCTCCACTTCTTCCCATCACAACCATAAAATACACCTACTTATCTTTCAGTGCAGAGATTACATTATCTAGGAGGTGTCCAGCCGGACATATCCTCCTCATCTCCACAACTCCACAATTAATTAATCAATCACTTAACCCATTGATCGATTAATTAAACATAACTCATTAATGACTATATAACATTAATAAATTATGTCCATTATAATTCATTAACATAGCATTAAAAAATTATAAATCATGAATTGTTAATACGTAATTCACAAACTCATAAACAAGGCAACAGCTTTCCGTCCTGGGATCTCTGTCCCAGAACAGGTTTGACCTTTATTAATTGACCTTCTCCCATGCCGGTCAAGTCTGTGCAGGTCTATCACAGATACGGTAGTCATCCACCTTGTAATCTTTCCCACAGCTGCGGTGGGAAAAGAGCACCTTGGTTCCGTGGCGAGTTAGGCCACGTCGTCCGGTGTAGAGTGGCAACCAGCCCTCATCCCCTAAATCTCCAGTCCTTCCACAAGTGTCCCCTACATAGCTTGGATGTAGCTCTCACTTCCTAGGGAATAAGTTACCCCACTTATATGATTAGGTTTATGGAAGAGAAGAACAGTAGAGTCAGACACCATTCTGTTCACCATTCGGATCATCATCAACGCAACGGCCTTAGTTACAGAACGTCGTATCGCTCTCGGTCGGGTATGTTAATTCAACACTCGGTCACGCACAATCACTTTGGTCGGAGGCCAAATAAACAGTCGACCAGACAGGCCTTATAAGCACGATCGGGCACGCATATTCACTCAGGCGGATCGACATATAAATAAGTAGTGACATCATAAATCCTCAGGTAATTTCTATCTACCTCTATCAAGTAAATACAAAACATTTCTACATAGAGGTGGAATAGCACTGGCATTCTCACTTACCAAATACTTATCTTCACTTCCCAATGGAAATAAGAACACCTTGATTCCAGGAATCAATAAACACCACTTAGATAAGGCATACCTTATAGCACTCTCTAGC
>JACEFZ010025972.1:0-35000 GCA_014155875.1 Cepaea nemoralis | reverse complement strand
ACATTTTGTTCATTTCTGTCCGCATTTCTCTTCTTCGCTTGTGTCTTCCTCTATTTATTGTGACCTGTGGTTTTCAGGAAAAGGCCTTTCTGTTATACCAGTCTCAGGTTTTCCCGATGTGTGCCCTATCCAACGCCAGTGTCTTTCTTTCGCCTCTTGGTTCACTGGTGTTTGTCTAGTTCTTTCCATGAGTTCCACATTGGTGATTCTTCCCTAACATTTCAGTCCTTTTATTTTGTAGTTTATTTGTAATCATTGCTATCTTTCTTCACGTGTCTGGTCCAGTAGTGTGAGCTGATGTTCCCAAAATATAATCCTAAATGTATGCATTCCTACTTCTGTGATAACAAATAAAGTTATCTGCATATCTTTTACAGGACGTTGCAGTCAACCCAAGCATTTTTTACTGTTTACTACTTCTTGGCATGTTAACGTAATTAGCTATTGCTTTTTTAACTGCAGGCACTCATGCCATTATATGAAGACCAAAAGGCAAGGCTAAATGCTGCTACATCTTCTGCAGATGTGTTTCGAACGTGGTATGGAGGGGGGGGGGGTGTTACGAATTGCGTTCGCAACCCCTTTGTCACAGAGTCGATTCTGAGGTAAAATGTACCCAATATCCTAGCTATCTAGTTAGTCAGACATTTGGTTAATCTGTTATTTAATTAGTTAATTAGTTAGTTAAGGTAGTTAGTTAGTTAGTTAGTTAGTTAGCCAGTTAGTTAGTTAGTTAGTTAGTTAGTTAGTTAGTTAGTTAGTTAGTTAGTTAGTTAGTTAGTTAGTTCTTTCAATAATCTCCACATTGGTAATTATGTAATACTATTTTATTCCTATTTTGTGTAGACACCAATTGGTGAAAATTTGTAGTTCATTTGTAAACAAGTTTTGTCCCCTCTGTGTGTCTGATCCAAACGTAGTACTCTTAAATGCCACCTTTGTATATATTCCAGGTATGAGAAAATGATGCCACTTTCCTTCTCCGACCAGATCACCATAGAAAAGTCCCCATGCTACATCATTGAGCACGACTCCCATCTCAGAATGCATGCCATGAACAGCTCGCTTAAGGTACCAGTGCCCTTTAACTGCGATAGTCGGAGTGGGACATGAAGGGAATAGTAGGGTTGCTCCTTCGGGCATAGTGTAGTTTACAGTGACACATCACAACGATATTGCACAATCACATACTCTCACACTTAACTGATGGTTAGCTATAGTAAGGAAATCGATGTAAAAATAAAATATCTTTATTGTTCTGGATATATGACTTATTATCTGTTGGTTCTTTTTTTTTTAAACTGTTTAATGAAGTAGAATAACTAAAGACCTTGAGAATGAAACAGTATGATATTAGCCCTATAAAATATTCCTGAACGTTACGAAGACAGGGAAACACTACACACAAAACATCACTGGACATCAGAAGACAGGGAAACACCACACACAAACCATCACTTGCCGTCTCGAAGACAGGATAACACCACACACAGAACATAGATCCAACATAGGGTACTTCATCCGGTTAAGCTTGTGCAGGTTCTATGTAGACCCTCTTTAAAGAAGTGTCACGGCGGTTGCTGGCGACGTTGAGATCTCCAGCCAAGACGATAACAGTGCCTGTAATTTTCAAAAAAGTCTCTCTTTGCTAAGCCTTCTGGACTGGCACCGGTCCAACTGAGGTAATTTTTCACAAACTGGATTTTTACGCAGTGTTGGGAGGACATTCTTTTGGCCTGATATGTCGTTAGTCTTAAATAAACACCTAGTGGTGGCCTGAGTCATAAACCTGTTGATTTTTACACAGATACAGCACTTGAACAGTCCTCACAAGATCACGCTTGATTAGTCTGTGGTAACACAACTGTCTGTTGCGGCCACTGGGGCAACTATTTCCGACGAATCACAGCATTTGACACTGAACATCTACCTGAATATCTGCCAGCTTCTACCTCTATACGCACCAACTTCTATCTCTATACGCACAAACTTCTATCTCTATACACACCAACTTTGTCTGTATGCGCACTAACTTCTTATCTATACGAACCAACTTCTGCCTCTATGCGCACCTATACTTGTGAATGTATTTATGTGCTATCATTACGGAACCTGTCATTCATTTGTCCACAGATTATGGTCATAATAAGGGACCCAATCACTCGTCTCCTCTCCGAATATGGACATTACTATGCCACAGAGACATACTGGGGTCGGCAGGCCGTGTCTTTTGAAGATCGAGTGTACAACGCAAGGACTCAAGAGTTCCGTGAGTCGCAGGTTCTCAAAGTAGGTGACTACAACCCACACTTTGAACACCTTCTAAAGGTGTTTCCACGTGATCAGGTAGCTATCGCTGTCTGTTTATATGTCTGTCTGATCATTCCCCTGTCTATCTATTTGTCTATGTGTTCACACCCTGCTTATTTATACCGCTGTAACTCGTACTGTATTCCCTACGGACTCACGGAGTATGTTTAAAAAGGTGGCATGTTTCGTGTGAAATGTCTTGCCTCGCTTCATAGATCACAGACTGTGATAAATGCATGGGTTTTCTGTCCTGTTCATGCGCGAGTGTGGGAGGGATGAACAGGCTGATAGATTGGCAGGGCATGCACCTCTCGGTGGTTGATAATCTATGAACAAGAGAGAGGTAGTCAGACGCCTGTAGGACCAGGTGGAGAAAGCATGGAAACAGACTGAGAACCCGTATGTGGAGATGATGATAGGGCGAGAGATCAGCAAGGGCCCTGGACGAATCTGAAAACTGAGTGAGGAGAGCAGGAGAACGTTCAATCAGATGGCAGCCGGAACCATTAGCAATATGACTCTTCGCTGACTGTTGAACGACGGAAGGCCTGTGACAGAGCGCTTGTGATGTCTGTCCGCCTATTAAACTTTTTGTTCGTCCATCCGTCGATTTATCTGCCTTTCTGTCACTCCTCGCTGTTTGTTGAAGATGAGGACGAAGCGCTTTTGGAAATGTCCGTTTGCTGTGATGTCGGTTCTTGACACAACAAGCCTCAACACAGATTACCTACCTACCCACTTACATACCTACCTATCTATTTATACATCTATCAACCTACTTACCATCTTACCAACCTACTTATCTACCTACCTACTACATATTTACACTCCTATTACTGACTTACTTATCCATTTGCGTATCTGGTTATATACGTTTTCTCTTCTTTATCTAGGTAGATAATCGTGTAGTTATGTGTGTATGTATGTAGGTTGAATGCTAGCTATACGGATATGCATGTAAATAGCAATGGTATATAGGTAGATAGTTAGCTATATGAGTATGCGCGCAAACAGGTATGGTATGTAGTTAGATAATTATTGTGAAAGATAGGTAGGCATCATCATCTAGTGCCTTGCCGGCTGGCGTGGGCGATCATGCCTCTCCACAAATTGTGATCTCCAACAACAGGATCAATTAGTGTGTTGACTCCCTTCGGTAACATTACACAAGACTGCCAATATTTTTCTCACGCTGTCTTTTTCTATCTCTTTTTCCACAAATCTTTCCCGTTGTCACAATTTGTTCTAGTTTGTGTCTTCTCATGGTATGACCAAATACTTATGGCTGCTTCTTTCTGATGTTTGTGATAAGTTGTTTTGCGACTTGGCTTGCCTCATTATGTCCACATTATATAGGAGAGGACTTTAAATGAAAACCTGAAAAGTGTGATAGAAATTACAATAACCATGCCATTGTCCTGTAACCTGTCAGTATTACTGTTAAGGATGTGGAGAGTGGTGATGTGTGACATCACGGTTTCAGAACTGCGTGACTTCTATGAAAAGGTGGTGATACACAGGTGGTGTATGAGTGGTTACATAAGCGACCAAGAACTTTGTGTGTGCAGGAATCTAAGCACTTTATCAGCGATATATGACTTGCATTGAAAGCAGTGGGACTTGTAACAGAGCACCATCTCTGTTAGTAGTTAGATGGTGTGAAATAGAAAAGGGTTTGGGAAATGAATAGCTGGTGAATGATGCACGCGTGAGCACAATTGGACTAGTTGTTAGGGACGCTCACGTGTGACGTGGAAGATAAACATAAGGGAGTTTCCAACTTGCCCGGCAGATGAAGAGGAGGTGCTTTCAATTCGCTGTACATACTTTTATATCTTGACTAATAAACCGACACGTTTATACTTTGGCCGGAGCTTCGACTTGATATATGCAGTTGCATTTCGTTATATTCAGACTCTACGTGATCAGTTACAGTCTGAAATGGTACCAGTATACCAGGATACTGATTTGAGCTGTCGCGGCCACAAGCGATCACAGAGGTCATCATAACAAAACAAAACAATGGATTTCTAGAAGGCACAAATTGTCAGAGGCCACGGACAATTATGTTGAAGTCATGAATTATTGAGAAGCCAACAATATCGTATCTGCAAATCTTTCTGATAGGGCTGTTGTTTGATAAAACCGTCACTCAAAACATAATATTCTGGGTTATGGAACAGAGCTGCCATCATCATTGTCGAGTCCTGAGCTGACCTGGCCGTTGTTCTTAAACGTCAAAATGCTACCTTGAAATGTCTTACTGGAAGCCGTTGCCGTCATCATGTCCTTGAATTTGACCTTGGTTGCCTGAAGTGAAGTCAGGAGCTGTGAAGAGTTCATCCTTAATCACAAAAGGTTGGTGGTCAACGCTTATACTGAGACAAGCCATTTGCTCATTTGTTCTCGATCGTTGTCTCCGAGTGAGGAAACTCTGCTACTTACGAAAATCAACTCCATTCGAGTCATAGATGCAACTATCTTGAACTCTGGCTCATCAAAATGTCATTCAAGCAAAGCGATATCGTTAATGTGGAATCTTCGGAAGCGGGTGGGCATACTGGGTTGCCGTCCTGCTGAAGAAGAGACCCTATTTAAATCGCTTCATTTCTCAGTTTGAGCCGTTTCAAGTCCAGACGTGCCCTTTTTTCCGGGTGAAGACGACTAGACGTGCCCTTTTTCGGGTGAAAAGAAGCCACAAGTCTGGGGTGCCCGCCAATGGGTGAAATGGAGAGTCCAGAGGTTTTCCTTTCGCTATGTTGGAGTAGAGGAACACGACACGCTCGTTTTTTCCTGTGATACAGCATACGATTGTCAAGTATAAGCGTCAGTCGGCATATCTGGAGTTACTTTCCTGTTGGACCCGGGGAAAATATATTTCAGACAAATACGGTATTTAGAATAATTAAGATTTAACTAATATAACATAACATTGTGTGTTGGATAAAATTGATTTATTAATTTGAACACTTGATCTTTTTAGGAAGAAAAACAGTGGCTTACGTCCCTTGTCTAATGTAAATATACCTGTGGTGGTATACTTATTGATATCTATTAATTAAATTGTGATTGTGAATTTGGTTATATATATTCTATAGTAAAACTATTTCAGCATATTTAACATGGCAGAGGAACAGGTTTTGTTGACACAGGTTTTAACTGGAACAGGCACAGAATGAAGCGTCGTTGACACAGGTTTTAGGTAATTAGCTAATTGGTGTATTTAACAAAAATATTTCAGCGTACAGAAGAATTATGAACCACCTACATACCGAATTAAGACGGGTAAGTTCTTGGTTAGGAGAGTTAAAACTGGCAGTTAGTGAGGTAGAGAGTTTTGTGGAAGGCTTACAAAGAAGAACTTGTACATATAATAGTATAGGAAAGAATAACACGAGACAGACAGTATTTAATGTAAACAGAAGACAACATAACGTAGTATATAGAGACAGTTATGTTGAACCAGATAGGATTAAGTCCAGGGGCAGTTATAATGAACAAAGATATAGAAATCAGCCTGAGAGAAACCTTTCCAGGAAACAACAATGGAATTGGCCATCCAATAGTATGACTGCTAGAAAAAGACGTGACGAATGGTTTGAACAAAGACGGAGACAGTATCTTAAGTCAGGTTCAAAGGACAGGGTAGAATACATAAATAGAAATTCGACTGCCCCTAAGGTGGTTGCGAATGTGACTGTTAGACAGGAAAAGAAGACGACGACGGTGTTAGTAAAGAAAATAGATCAGGAGACTCAGGCGCAGGTGATTGAAGTAGTAGAAAGGAATACACAGACACAAGTTAATACAGTAGAAAAGAAAACCCAAGTACAACCAGCCAACAAGATGACAAAGGCAAGTCAAACTGACTTAGTTTCTCCTCGTGTGAATTTAGAAAAAGGAGACGCACTTGAAATTAAGGAAGACAGGCAGACAAATACCATAGATGTTAGAAGACAGGTAAGAAAAAGCATTAAAGACAGAAATGCAGGACGGGACAGGACAAGAACTAGTCTAATAGCCAATGTAGGTACAACTGATATGACAGGTTCCTCAGATAGAGATATTAAATTTATCCATAAATGGTGCAGGAATGTAAATGGTAGGTGTGGGGATTCAGGTTATAGAAAGGATGTTTCCACCTCTACCGCATATAGTAAAAACCGCGCTGCTGTGACAACTATGGATACTGATGATTCAGAGTTGACTATTAAGAAGAAGAAACGTAAAAAAGGAGTGTCAGGAATTTCTTTTAACCCGGATTATACGGAAGATGAAATGAGGAAATACAGAGGATACATGCTTTCCAGACCTGATTTATATATGCTTACAGATATTGAAGAAGACGAATTAGGAAATCGGATCTCTAATTTTATATTTGATTAAAGCTGAAAGTAAATTTTAAAGGTGACTTATGTGTGACGTGACGGAATACGATAAGAGAATCTGACCTGTTAACAGTGTGGGATGAAGTGATGAGATTGAGAAGAAGTGAATGAGTAGTTATGCGTTGTCCGAGTAAGCATGATATATGCGAGTTAAAAAGAGAAGTTGATGGTGTGCTTTATGGTGCGTTGAGCGTGGTTGGCCGGTGATCGTAGTTCCGAGGAGATAGGACGTTGAGTGTTGAAGTGAATTGGTTAGTCATGCATAATCCTTGTGTGTGTAACCGTGTGGATAGACCTGTGTTAGTCGTGATGAGTAGAGAATGAAATGTCCCTTGTCTAGAATGGCCGGATAGAGTACGTCGATCAAGTTGAGTGATGCATAACTGGTGTGATTAAAGTAGGGTAGACTCAACACAGAATTTGCACAGATAGAGATAAACTAATTATGAATGCTCGTAAAAGAGTAGATGTATTGTTTGAGATGGCTTGACTCAAAGCTTTTGAAAGAGTAACTGGAGTATGAAAATGCTATGATGTGATGTCTGAGATAGAATTAAAGTTTCGCTTGTTGAGAAGCAGATATAGTGGCATTGATAGAGTTAAAATGAACTGAGCGTGTCTGATGAAGAGATGTAGACTGAGGAGGAATTGAGTATCTTGAATAAAACAGCTGAGCGTGAGAGAGAATATTAAGAGTAGAAGACTGTGGAAGCTGATGGTTGAAGAATGCGAGTTTCTGGTGAGGGAGGTGAAGTAAATTACGTGATGCTTGCGGAGAAAGAAGAGCTGACTAAATCTGAAAAAGTTGTTGTGGGGAGAAGTATAGAATGATGGTTACGAGGTTAGTGATTCATCAGAATGAGGTTTGTGGTAAGAGATCGTTGATAGTTATGGTCAGTGTGTAAAATATATATTTGCTAAAGAGAATGTGTAGTTTCAGTAGGGTGGGCTCTGCAAAGAATGCCATGCGTGCATGTATATATTTGGTCGTGGTGATTAGAGAATAGACCAGTTAGACTATAAAATGTTTGTGTTGAGTGAGGTGTGCTGGAGTAGTTGGCATAAGCTGGTTATAAATGTCGGTTGTTAGACCTAATGTATTGGTTATGCAGGGTAGTCTCTGAGATTTTGAAAGGGAGTGAATGACTAAGTAAAGTGGAAATAAGAAAGCAGTTGAATTGTGGAAGTCCTGGTGAGTATTAGAGTAATTCGTCTGTAGGTAAAACTATGTTAGTCGTGCTGATTGGAGAGTGAAGAGTAAAGTTTTGAAACACCGTCTAGTTAGAATGAGTGGATAGAAGGACGTTAGGTCCTAAGTAATGACGGACAGAGATATACTTCATAAATGTGAGAAATTGTGTAAGTAACACCCAGAGAATGCACATAATATGCGCGTGTCGAAGGTAGAAGTTGTAGCACGTTTAGTATGTCTGATTATGTTTGAGAGGAAGCAGAGATTAACTAGTTGAACGTCAGAGTATTAAAAGTAGAGCATTGTAGAACGTGTTGCGATAGTTGTGAGTGGCGTGACTGCCGTCGCAATGTGTGAGTTAGGAGGGAGTTGAGTTAACCCTAGCTTGTTGTGTTGATGATAATGGAGAGCGATGTGGGAGAATGAAACGTGGGTTACGTCAGGTGGTACGCGGCTCGTAAATTGAAAGAATGTCTTTATGAAGTAACGGAAAAATTAATTGGTGGAGTCTATAATGAAAAGACATTCTCTGGTGATTTTGACGTTATGGAGATACAGCAGTTTAAGAAGTCATAATATTATTTGGTACAAGTATGATCCAGGGGAAATAACTGGATTGGAAAATAGGCGTGTAAGGTTACAATTTCCCTTAGTAGATAGTTGACTGATAGTACTTTGGAATAGCCACACTAGTTGGCAAATGGAGTGATTTGAGCTGTGGTTTACAGCGTTGTTTGGGTTTATATTTCAAGTGCTGTGATGTGCTATAAATTATTTTTGTAGGGAGCGAAATATAGGGAAGGGAGATAATAAATGGTTGTGATTTGTTGAATACTTTAGAATGTTGTTTGCTGTACTTGATTGTACAATAGTGAGGGCATATGCTGGAGGACAGGTCATTTTGTGGCACTGCGTTGAATTGCAGCTGTGAGATGTTATGAGTTGTCTTGACGTATTGACATAATTTTCTATATTTTTAATTTATGGGTGTCAATTCTTGTTTGTTTTTGGGGGATGTATGCTTGATTACCATTTGATTTTGAGATTTGACTGCTTGAGTTCATTGGTAGATAGATAATTTATTATTGGTCCAAAAAGGAGACTAATGATAGATAGGTTATATTTAAATATGATTTTATTGTATTTTATCATGTATGTCCTAATATTTTGAATGATGTCCCTTTGAATTGGTTGATTGCCCTTTATTTAAAATGTGGAGTGGCGGAATAGACATGACTTGTGTTCCTTGTAGATATGTGTTACATTGGTCCGTAAAAGAGACCAATGTTGTTTGGTTACTATAAAATTATTATGTGAATTTGATTATTTTTTCACTATGTATATTTATTTTGAAAAATGTGGGGATATATGGAATCATGGTGAAAACCAAGGGGGGTGATATTGTTCTGTTCTGATTGTATCTTCGATTATGCATGATTTATGCCGTTATTTAAGTTTGCCTTGTTTGAACATTGGCATGTTACTTGATTAGTTAATTTCAAATTTTTTCATTCACAGTTATAATGATTCTGTTTCTTATGATTGAGTTGCCGTTGACCATTCTTAAAAAATAGTTACAAATAGTTTTTCTTTTGACGTTCAATTGTGTGGAGTTTTAAAACAGAAACTTGTTAATTGGGTCCTTGGGAGTTGTGGATGTAGGGTTACGTTCAGAAGACGTGAGGCAATTTTAAAACAGGGTCTCCATGGGGTCGGAAGTGAACATTGATTGGTCTCTAGAGTGTCTAGGGTTTTAGAGGAAGTAGACGTGGGTAACGATTAACGCATTAATAGTAAAACATGAATTGGATGCCATATATACTGGAGATATTAATACTATAGTTAGGGGGAAGTAAGTATGTTGTCAGTGTTAATGGGGAATGCTGTGGGCACAGCGAGCATAGATTAAATGCCATGAGGTTTTGAGGGTCCGTGATATATGGACGAATAAAGGCGATTGCAGGCAGTGAGGGGATAGATGACATGAGTTCAGGGGAGATATATATTTTTTTTGGCTGTTGATAACGGCGTAAATTGGAGGTTCTAGGTGAAATGCCCATAATATATGGACATAAGTGGGGTGCTGAGGTTTTCGGCGAAAATTAATAGGAAACCTGAGTTGAGGTATATGAGAAATTTGGTTATGTTAGCTGATGTTTATAGGAATGAGTAATAATTTTTGCTGGTTGATGCTTGATGCTGTTGATATTATATGTATTTGGATTATTTTTGTTTAGACTTTATTACATAAAGTCTCAGGATGACATAGGGGAGTAAGTGTAAGTAAGGTTTTTGTGAGGAAGAGTTCTACTTCTTTAACCTTCCGGTGTGCACCGATTCTTTGTCTTTCTATCATGTGTTAGTGCGAGTGATTTCAGGTTGGTTGAGTGTGGAGAAGTTGGCAACGCGGAGGTAATGGTTATTGGCGTAGACCTGTTGATGATGGTGGGGAGTATGAGTTATTCTAAGAAGGATAAGGCGTTTTGAATTTTTATAGTTGAGATTAGATGTACGTGATGAAAAAGTTTAAGCGGATCGCTTATGGCTTGTGGAAGAGAAGAAGAAGTATTTCGAGAAAGGTACATATATATGTTGTAATGTATTGTATAAAACTGAGACTTTGTAAGGCAGAAATATTATGATGAGCTTTTTGTAAATGATGTATGTGGATTTTATTACGAAGAAGAAGTACAAGCTTATGGGTCGAGGCGGATGGCCTTACGATAAATATAGGGAATATAGAGAAAAGGGTAAATAAATAAGTGGAATATGATTTTTGTAGTTAAGTTAAGTTCAGGTGATAAGCGGATTGCTTATAATTTTGGAGAGAGGTAGTTTAAGCGTGTAATATTGGGGTTAACTGTCTTGAGTTATAGATGTGGGATAAATTGAGTAGGTTAGAGATTAAGACTTTTGGGGAAAAAGTCTTGTTAAAGATAGGGAGGAATGTAACAGAGCACCATCTCTGTTAGTAGTTAGATGGTGTGAAATAGAAAAGGGTTTGGGAAATGAATAGCTGGTGAATGATGCACACGTGAGCACAATAGGACTAGTTGTTAGGGACGCTCACGTGTGACGTGGAAGATAAACATAAGGGAGTTTCCAACTTGCCCGGCAGATGAAGAGGAGGTGCTTTCAATTCGCTGTACATACTTTTATATCTTGACCAATAAACCGACACGTTTATACTTTGGCCGGAGCTTTGACTTGATATATGCAGTTGCATTTCGTTATATTCAGACTACGTGATCTGTTACAGACTACATCGACAAACTGTACATCTGTTCTTTACATTTTCAGAATATATTCACCCCCCCCCCCCCCCGAAAAAAATTAAGGTTTTCATTTGGATCCCCTCTTCTTCTTCTTCTTCTTCTTCTTCTTCTTCTTCTTCTTCTTCTTCTTCTTCTTCTTCTTCTTCTTCTTCTTCTTCTTCTTCTTCTTCTTCAGCGTTCAGAGTCATTGAGGTTCTTTGCTGCAGATACAATCCGTCTCCATTCGTCTCTCTGGTGGATTTTCTCTTGCCAGTCGTTGATTGCAAGTGCTTGTAGGTCTGTATATGTATTATCTCTCCACCGTCTTCTTGGTCTACCTCGGGGTCTTCGGTCATTTATTTCCTGACTGTAAGCGAGTTTTGTTTCCCTATTATCTTCCATTCTTTCTATATGCCCCAGCCATTGTAGTTTATTAGCCTTCATGATACCAGTGATTAGCGGGGACTTAAACAGATCATAAATGTCTTTGTTACTTCTTCTTTTCCACTCTCCACTTTGTGTATCCCTAATGGGTCCAAAGATGCGTCTTAAAATTTTGTTCTCAAAGGTTTGTAACAAGGCTTCGTCTCCTTTCGTTGTACTCCAGGTTTCAGAGCCATACAGCACAACTGGTCTGATCAGTGTTTTGTATATTGTGATTTTGATGTTACGAGATAGCGCATTTGATTTTAGTAGATGTTGCAGTGCATAGTATATCTTATTTCCAGAGTTGATTCTAGTTTGTATTTCTTCCCTTATGATGTTGGAGCAGTTGAAGATTGTACCCAGGTATTTGTATGTTTCCTGTTCTTTTAATGGTCATATTATCTATTTGTATGTGGCCAGAGTTTTTAGCCATTCCGTCTCTTGAAATTACCATATATTCTGTCTTATCTTGGTTGATAACCAGCCCCATCTGTTGGGCTTTTTCCTTTAAGTGAGTCAATATTTCCAATGTCTTTTGTTCACTTTGCCCTATAATATCTATATCATCTGCATAACCAAGCAGCTTGGATGTTCCTTCAATATCACATTCCTCCTTTACCTTCCTTACAACTTTCTCTAGAGCCAGATTGATGAGTAGTGGCGATAGTGCATCACCCTATTTCAAGCCAGATGTTATTTGGAAAGGGTCTGATTTCCTGCCTTTATATGTTACTATATTATAAGTATCTTCCATGCATAGTCTGGTCATGGTGATTAACTTCCTTGGTATTCCAAATTCCTGCATAGCATTCCATAGACTATTCATATGGACACTATTATAAGCCTTTTTAAAATCCACAAAAATGTTATGGAGATCTCTTTTATATTCCCAATTTTTCTCGGCTATTTGTCGTAAGATAAATATCTGATCTATTGTTGATCTGTTTTGTCTAAAACCCTTTTGGTAGTCACCTAATATATCTTCTGAATATGGTTTTAGCCTATTTAGTAATACTGCGGATAGTATCTTATAGCTTATGGCAATTATTATTATTATTATTATTATTATTATTATTATTATTTTGTCAGATCTTAGTCAGATATGACTGAGCTACCGTGTGACAGTAGACGGTCCTACTTGCCTTCTGTTATCGCCGAATAATGATCGGTGCTCACCAAATCCGACACCCCACATTGTGCCAATGTCTTCGGGCGGAGGAGCGCAATTGGGAGGGTACAAGCTTTACCTTACTGCGTGGACATGCCTCCTAAGGGCTAAATGTCATGGCAGGGTAAACCAAATCATATTCGTTCCCTATTCCCAGTCTCCCTCGCTATCAGGCGAACCCACTCCAACTTCTGAAGTACTTGTAACTTACGTCCCCAAGTCAAGGAAGAAAAAAGGATGTGTGTGGAATAAACCCTCTACACCGAGAGCACTAGATGTAGTTGAAGCTCCAGAGCGTTATATCTCTCTGTCATGGCACGTAATGATGATGATGATGATGATGATGATGATGATGATGATGATGATGATGATGATGATGATGATGATGATGATGATGATGATGACGACGATGACGATGATAACCATGTATGTCTATTGATTTATTTCTCAAGCGAACCTGCTATCTATCCCCAGCTTCTGATCGTTGATGGAGACAAGTTGGTCACCGACCCTCTCTCCCAGACTCGCCTTGTGGAGGATTTCCTGGGCATCGAGCACGCCATCACAGAAACAGACATCTACTTCGACTCAGAGAAGGGCTTTTATTGCATGAAACTGAGAAACTCACAGGAAACCAAATGTTTAGGCAAAAGTAAAGGTCGAAAACATATAGAAATTGATCCGGATTTCAAGGCAAAACTGGTCAAATTGTTTAGACCTTATAATGAAAAGTTTTTCCAGCTCGTTGGGCAAAAATTTGATTGGTTGCATTGAAAAATAGATCACTATAACAAATTCCTATCTATGCTGTTTTCTTTTTGTTATCTAAATAGTTTTTTTTTTTTTTTCTGTATCTGTGTTGTTTTAAATATAGTAATGTGTATTTTTTTTTTTAAATAGTCCCGACCTACAATGAATTAATAACAAACCAACAAATAAATTGTATTTTTTTGCAAGAGAAATACGAATGATATTTCTTGAAAGATAATATATTAACGAGAGAAGATGCCGGACCGTCTAACATCATGACATGGAAGAACATCATTATCAGAAATGATTGGCGGCACACGAGACAGTGGGCTGTGGATAGACGTGAGCACTAACGCCACAGGGCATGGACTTCAAGAAGAAGACAATATACATATTTACAACCAGTGAAATCATCTGTCAGGATGGCCGACTGGTTTGACATCATGGTAGGAAGGAACATCACTATCAGAAATGATTGGCGGGGGCTGTGGACAGGCAAGATCACCAAGGACATGCGGCATGGACTACAAGAGGAGGATATATCAAAGACAAACACACGAGTCCCATAGCAAGGGTCTACTGCGACAATGTGAAGGTTTCTGACAATCATATTCAACCCTTTACTGACCACTCTTATGCAATTGTCTGCATCTGATACTCCAACGTGCTAGCAGAGAGAGAGAGAGAGAGAGAGAGAGAGAGAGAGAGAGAGAGAGAGAGAGAGAGAGAGAGAGAGAGACACAGAGACAGACAGAGACAGACAGAGACAGAGAGACAGACAGAGACAGAGACAGAGACAGAGTCAGAGAGGTTGAGTTGAGTCATGATCACCGATGTCTGCTTTAAATCCGCCACAGGAAGAAGAAGAACTGGAGACGGAGTGGCTTAGATACGGGACTCCCATCTCTAATTTGAACAGACCCTGTAGGACTCGTATATGTGTCATTGGCCATTTGACAAAAACTGTCATGTTTAATATGAAATGCGTGTTATTCACGTGGCTTGCAGAAATATGAAGAATTGGTTGGTTGATTGGTTGCTTGGATGGATGGTTGCTTGGTTGGTTGCTTTGTTGGATGGCTGGATGGCTTGCTTGCTGGTTGGTTGGATAATTGGCTGGCTGGCTGGCTGTTTGGTTGGTTGGTTTGTTGGTTGGTTAGTTTGCTGGTTGTTAGGTTGGCTTGTTGGTTGGCTGGTTCCTTGGTTGGCTGGATGGTGGTTATTTGGCTAGCTGGTTGGCTGGTTGGTGTTTAGTTGACTAGCTGGCTGGCTGATTGATTGATTGGTTGGTTGGTTGCCTGAATAGTTTGTCTTAGGTATTTCATTATCAATACATCCAACCCAATACCTTAAAGATTTACATAGAGCTAACTCTATCTTCAATGTTTCATTTCTCTAACGCCCTTCTCCGTCTCTCTCTCTCTCTCTCTCTCTCTCTCTCTCTCTCTCTCTCTCTCTCTCTCTCTCTCTCTCTCTTTCTCTCTTGCTCCTTCTCTCTCTCTCTCTCGCTCTCTCTCTCTTTCTCTCTCTCACTCTGTGTCTTTCTCTCTCTCCCTCCCTTTTTCTCTCACTCTCTATATCTCTCCCCATGCCAACCAAAAAGTAGATTTGGTCCAGACATGGTACCCAATCAAATGAACAAGTGTTATAATGTAAATTTCTGTTCACTAAACATTGAAGCTGCGGAGGTTTGACGAAACAAAACAAATAACACGATAACCCTAGTATGGCAGTATAATCCTTCTGTCCAAATGAGAGTTCGCATTTGGCGATATATTATTAGGGTTTCTGATCATGATTTTTAAATTGATCATTTACTAATGAGATCACCACAGATAGATAAATTAAGAAGATGCAGGCTAATTTCTGAATTAGTAATTAATTAGCGGCCATTTTTAATTGCTAATTAGGTCACCACACATACTATCTAAACACCAAAGTGACCATTAGGTCCGTAACATCATTCCGCATAACAACATACATATCTTGTAATTTGTTAAAGCTAAAATTAAGAAGACGCTGGCTAATTAATTAATTAGTAAATAATTAGCGGCCATGTTTACTTCCTAATTAGGTCACCAGACATCATATCAAAAAATAAATAACATGACCAGTTAGTCCTTGCAACCCCGATAGCAGTATGGTTGCTAAGATGTTCGTTTTAAAAACAAAACATATAGTCTCAAAAAATGCAAAATTTTGAAAATCTGGGCTCTCACTTTGACCAGGACGCATCAAAATCCACTCAGTGAGCACTCTTTTGTGTTAATTTTAGTCCAAAGTTCACGACACTCAAATTTAAATAACTCCGCTTAGAATCGAGATACACACATCATTGAGGTACCGTTAGATTTGGTTTTTCAAGGCCTATCTATCTGTGGTGTTCTCATTAGTAAATGATCAATTTGAAAATCATGATTCTGAATGCATTATCGCGATATTGATTGGAAAATAGCTACGAGCAGCGTCAATAATGGCAGCAATAAATAATGCTTCATTGCTGTACGTTGTTGAAACATTGTGTAAGTGTGTGTGTATGTGTGTGTGTGTGTGTGTGTGTGTGTGTGTGTGTGGGTGGGTGTACGTGTGTGTGTGTGTGTCGGGGGGAGGGGCGCGGGGATGATTCTGGTATGAATGTGTGTGTGTGTCTTCTGCGCATCTGAGTTGGTTTAGTTTAGTTTAGTCGATGGATCAACATCACGGCACACAGGTGTAACCCATAAGTGCTCCGTTCTCCTCCTAACTCAAACCTAAGTCTAGAGAAACTCAGTTCAGTGCACGAAATTCGTAGCACCGGCGTAATACTTTGGGTAGATTTTTAACTCGAAATTTTGCTCTGGGAGAGCCGTTAGGCTATTCTTTTCCAACTGCCAAGGGATTTTTTTACGTGCGCAATAATACACACGGACGTCTAATCTCACTATCCAGAGACCAGGGGAAATTTTATTACTAGAAGTCCACGTGAAAAAAATCCGGGTCCTCACCAGGGCTTGAACCCGGGACCTCCAGCACTCGAGGCGGACACCATACCCCGAGACCACGCAGCCCCCTTCACATCATTGCCATCACCTCAAGCATTCATTACTATCCTGTTGTCTACGAGTATCTCCATATTTGACAGTTCTCATTCAGTACAAGAGGCGTTGAGCTACACACGAGATAAGTCCATAACACAGAACTCATCCAGTACAAGAGGCGTTGAGCTACACACGAGATAAGTCCATAACACAGAACTCATCCAGTACAAATCAAATCAAATCAAATCAAATCAACTTTATTAGGGTCACAAATTGGGCGCGCAGGCCCGTCTTACATTCGGCCCTTCCAATCACTCGTCTTTCATTCATCAAGAGCATTATACATGTACATAGGAAGAAAAATAAACAATGTGAAATGAATGTTGTAAACATAAACAAGGCAAATTACCATGTTGTAAGGCCCATCTCCCACCTACCCATACACCACCCCACCCACACCCACCCCCACCTACCCACACACACGCACACCAAGGGGCACATACATACCCCACCAACCGACCCATCTCCCTCCCTCACATCCCCCACCCACACACACTGTTCTCCCAACCAAAACACAAGAGCATGAGCTACACACGAGATACGTCAATAACACAGAACAGATGAATAACTTTTATATATGTGCATGTAGTTAATGTAGTTGTATCACTGTATGTTTGTTGTTTGTGCGCTTGATTTTGTATGAATCAGAAACATGGAGAACAACGAACACGATTACAAATAAACTGCAAACAATGATTACTTGGTAATTGCGCAGAACAGATAGAATACAGTGGTATGACAGAATCACCAATGTGCAACTCATGAAGAGATCTCGACAAACACCAGTGATCCAGGAGGTGAAGAAACGACGCTAGCGTAGGATAGGCCGAACATTGGAAAAAAAACCTGAGAACAGCATAATTAGAAAGGCCCCAGTCTGGATTCCACAGGGCAAAAGAAACAGAGGGAATGAATGAATCACCAAATAACAAAATAGGAGATTGTGAGCTTTACTAGAACACGATTATTTTCCATATCTTTTTTTACAGTACATCGCTGTCAACACCAGCAGTTACTGCTTCTTTTTTTTTTTTTTGCGCTCGCTCACTTTGAAGTCTAGACATACTACTTCTAGAGTAGTGTTGCATTGAATTTTGCGTGCGTATTAGCTTGACCTATTAACAGTGTCCCTCATCATCAAGCGAACCAACTCCGACTTCAGAGGGGGATGCTGTTGGTGATGCCTTGGCAAGTTTTACGTTCAGTAGTTTGTCATTGCTTTCTGAACGACCAGCTCCCGTACCAATAAGTTAAAACTCAGCACAACGTGGTCTGCTGCCAAATCGTGCTCAGCTGTGTTGTGAACGCGGGTAAGAGGGATTACGAACCGCGTCCATAACCGCATTGAACACGATTCCATCCATCCATTCATCC
Source organism: Cepaea nemoralis (assembly GCA_014155875.1). Classification (NCBI taxonomy): domain Eukaryota; kingdom Metazoa; phylum Mollusca; class Gastropoda; order Stylommatophora; family Helicidae; genus Cepaea; species Cepaea nemoralis. Next base: position 17,061 of record JACEFZ010025972.1, on the reverse strand, counting down.
ATCATGTGCCATGCCGATAAGCGTGGGCGGTCATGTTTTGCCATCTCACTCTATCATCAGAGTCGTGCATCAGCTCCGTGTTTCTGTCTCGACCATGCCACGTGGCCAAGCCATCCGGGTATTTACTTATCGGTCTTCCCCTTGGTCTCTTCCCTTCGATCTTGCCAGTTGTCACCAAATTTTCCAAGTCACTTCTTCTCATAACATGCCCAAAAAATTTGACTGTCTACGTCTAATGGCTCTAATCAGTTTACAATTAGACACAATTACAAGTAACAAAATAGACGTTGCGGCTAAAGCCTTCTTCAGCACAGAAAAATCACAAACTGACACACAACTACATGAAAAACACTACATAAAAATATTAAAGTTACTTATCTGTATCGTTGCTTGGCTGAATACGTCTCGAATACGCCAGTGGATGGAATTTGAAAAGAAACAGATGACGATTTTAAAATGCATGGATAAAGAAGTAGAAGCAGGAATGAATAACATGGGAAGGAAATGGACGGAGCTACATGGGACAGCTAATGATAAGAAGACACTTTATTTAGGGGAGTCAAGTGGGTCAGACGTCGAAGTACACTTGTTCCAGCAGCGAGTCGACGTCTTCATTTGCAGGTGACAGATTCGAATCCCGGTCGGTAAGTTATAGCATTGCTTTCAATTGTTATGTTGTCTAGTGCGTCTTATAATCCCTGCTTGTTTCCTTTACTTCTATGAGCGACCAACAATACGTGTGTGTTTATTAATGATAGGAAGGCTTAAGAGTGAGTTGGTTGAGGGATTATGTCTGAATGGAAGATACAAGTTAAAACAAAACGACACCTGCCAGCGACAGTTGCTATCTCCTTAAGCAATCATAGACGGTAAGTTGTTTACGAGAATCTCTATATTTGACATCCAATCAATGACATCGAGACAATACCCTCAAGCGACAAGAACTGGTATGTTTATTAATATCCACAAACGCGCAATGTTTGGTCAGGAATATAACCCAACAAAAATCATTAACAGTGAGTGTACTTATAAATAATATAATGCAAAAGAAAAAAAAAATAGTTATCGATAACTCCAAGAACAAAAGAGATACTAAACACAGATACGGTTTACATACCTTACAACGAACTTCTCTACGGTGGTCTCCATGGCGTAGAGCTTAACGTCTTTCTCTGTAATCCTGTATATTCTCGTTAGTAACCATCTGCGCGAGATTCGGTATTGGATAGCGCCGCGTTGGTTACTTACAGGGGTATGTGAGCCGATCACAGAGACAGCAATGGCAAACTACTGAGTGTAATCTTGCCTAGTCCATCAACAACAGCTGAAAAATGCTGGTGTTAACTGCAATGTCCTGTAAGGGATATGAAGGGGAAAAAACAGTGAAAACATGTTCAAATATGCAGAAGATATGAAAGAAATCATCATTGGAGGTTAGTTCCCGGGTTAGTTCTTCGGCCGCTCCAGCTCGATATAGTGTCCGTACATTCCATGTTCCAAATCTCAATAGTCCTTTAACGTTCCAAGGTCGTTGTCCAGATAAGTCAGTCCGATATCGAGGCTTATGTATTTGTTTCGTAACAAAGAAAGGTTTTTACAAAGGTGGGGATGTTAACCCCACGCTTCAACCCCCAACCTGGAGGACCAGGGTGTTTCTCTTTGTCTGTTCTCTACCCTTTGGCCTGTCCGGCTTGGGAGGCCCTGCTGGTAGCTACGCTACCGCCGGCATAGCTCTCAGGGTCATTGAGAAACTCAAGCTCCCCCACCACGACAGGGTGGAAACACCATCGGGGGAGAATTTAAAGATTGGGACAGATTAAGTGCAGCATTCTGGTATTGGAAAGGTAAGAGTGGGTTTTAATTAGTACTGCGAGACCGTGGCCTATAAATCTCTGTTGTCTCGACTGGTGAGAGGAATTGGCGAAAAGCCAGTCATACCATATCGGGAGGGGGTTGACAGTTGGCCAGTCCAGCTAAGCATCTTATTCTTGGCGTAGCCTTGGAACTAATCTGAGCAATATATTTACCCAGAGGATTTCGCTTGTTCTTGGCAGCAGATGGGAGGGTGCTATCTTTCTTCCTACGGCCTAAACTCTGCATAGTGTCGTCTTTAATTTGAATACAAACGTTACATATATACGGTATGCCGGAAGGAGGGGAGGGCTCCGTGGGGACGGATTCCAACAATCTATGTTCTTTCTTCATGAGGCGGAAGAGGGTCTACAGTGTGCTATCTCTTTCGTCTTTTAGCAGATAGGGTAGCCAAGTGGACCAAATAGTTACGGGTCGTTAAGATGATGCCAGAGATATAAATAGATCTCTTGATCTCACTGAGAGAACCTGAACTCATCTAAACATACATGTTATGCGAGGCACTGCCAGTGAATTGCTTCGACAGTTTAGACGAGAGCAGCGGCCGGAAGGGGTAGTATCTTCTTTCCTATTCTTGCTAGGGATAGGGAACTACACTTCGTTCTATACAGACCCACTACTATAATATTCGTTAAGCGGGAAATACAGAACCAAATAAGCCAAAAGAGGCTATTCCATGGGGCACGGAAGATGGGTCCCGAGAACCCTGGGTATGATCCACACTTTCCCCTTCACATATTAAAGGAGAGGGGGGGGGGGGCACACATAATTACCCACGCAACACTACAAGAGATTTGTCGTGAGAAAGGCAGGATTTGCAAGTGAGAGGGAAGCCGGGAAACGAATGTGCCCAGTAATAATAAAGGCATGATATGAGAGAAGAGAGTGAATCTTGTATGCAAAGAGTTCCTGGGGTAACCCACAGGACCTATACAAGCTGGAGGTCTAGTCAAGCAGGGACGTAGCCAATCCAGGGGCTACCTGACATGTCAGGCCCATTCACTCGGGCCTCCTATCTAATGGATTGGGTGAGGTAAAATATATGTCCAATTTATTGAACTGAGGCCCTATTGATACTCTGGATTGTGGTGCTTGAGTCAGCCCAGTCGCTCACTAATCTCTATCATCTTCAGGGTCCTCCTGGAAGTGAAATGAGCAGAAGGGATCTTCAAGGCCACGATATAGTCACCTTAAGCAAGTCTCAGGTGAACCATGGACGGTCAGGACGACCCCAGGCCAATTACTCCAAACAATGGATTGGAAGTAAAGTCATACTTCTAATAGTTCTCTTAAGAAGATCGGGTTGTAAAAGTAACCAAGAGAACTATCTTCCAGGGGAATTGAGCGGATAAGAGAACTGAGCGTTCCCGAAAGCTGTTTCTCACTGTTTTCCCAAACCCAAAGAAAGCATGAGGACATGGGCCACTGGTGTTTTGTTACACGGTTCAATGTGGCGGATTGGTGGATGACCCGTTAATGCCTTGCAGTGGTGTTTGTTTCTGGTTACAGTTTACTTATACAGAAGCCTTATGCGTGCTTTAATATTGGTGTGTGTGGTGTTGATTTTATCAAGACTTCTGTTTCACTTTTCACATGAGACAATGAGAAGCGTTTTGTGTTATATGTTCTTAGAAGATGAACGAAGTATTATGGGTTGACCCGCTGCTGTGAAGATGGAACTGTTATTATTGAGACACGCACAACAAATTACATAATGTATACTGGCACTTGGCCGTCTTGGCAGAGGATAGTTTGTTACATTGTCAAGGTGTTGGACTGACTAGTGACAGAAGAGGGGCAAGGACTCATAGGACATAGAGACAGGACCTCCATAAAGGTATAGAACAGAATACCGACAGCACCCAAGCTAGGACATAAGGACAGTAATTAGATTAGACTCGGGCGGGGACACTAATGTGTTATAACAACAGAGGGACCGACCCGAGAGTAGAGGCGGGTGCATTAGGTCGGGGGAATACCATGACCACGTAAACTAGAGTAGAACTTTAGAGGGTAACGAGTGCTAAGTAGACAATGCTACGTGCAAAGAGAACGGCACGCAGAGTTGCGAACCCCACGAGGGAGTTTGACCACGTAGGCAAGCGACAACCTGAATGGCTTCAGACAGGGGACAGAACGGCCTTCCGACTGGACGTGGTGTTGTTCTGAAGCCATTATCTATTGTTGTGAATACGTGCGATGTTTAACGAGAGAGTGACCATGTGTGACGATGTGTATTTATATAATGTGTAACGAGTGATGAATATTATGATGTATCAGGCAGATACCGCCTTATTGTGATTGTCAGGCTTGCCTGAATAAACTCTATATAAAAAAACATATGTACGAGTGAAGTTGGTATTTAAGGTACGGATGATGTGGCCTGATTGCGAATGAACGCAAGACTGTGACATACATTGCGCTTAATAAAGGCTTAATAACTACAACTGTAGCGAATGTGATTGATCAGACGAATTTTCAACCTGTTAATGTTCGTCCACATTGAATTTCCACAATCACGCACCATTTGACGTCTCACACGCTCATTGTGTGACCTATCTGCAAGAATGTTTGCCTTTGTCTTTACTCTATTACTGATCTTTGCCCTCCATGCAACACAATCAGCGGTGACTTGTTCCCAAGGTGCTATATTAATGCGTGTATCAATTACATCTTGCTTACACACATTTATGTATCGTAGTAGAGGACAACCCTGAGATCTCTTACCCATCTGTTATTCACCCAAAAAAGAGATGGAGGTGGAGGCGGTCAGTGCAGCTTTCCGCTGGATAGAAAACACGATACATACACACATTGTGATTGTAACTGACTCAGAAAGCATGCTGAGAAGGGTGAGAACAGGTAGGCTTCGTGCAGAGTGGCTTGCTTCGCTTCGGAGGTCACGGGTAGTAAGCATCACCTGGATCTTTTCTCCTGGGCATGCCGGTGTGCTGGGGAATGAACAGGCGGACAGATTGGCTGGCTCGGCAAAATTTGGTGGAGTATTGATGCAGGACAAGGCAGACGTGGTTGCGGCCTTGTGGGAGCACGTGTACACCTCGGAGGAGCAGATGGAGCACCATGGTCTGGTAAGAATGAGACAACGTGGTGTGACGAGGGGTTCTGGCCGACGCTCGGCGCTCGGAGGAAAGGCGAGACGGACATATAATCAGATTGCTACTGGAACTATTAGTGTTGGAACTCTTCGCTGGCTGCTGAGGATGGAGACGGAGCGCTTATGGGAATGTCCCGAATGCTGTGATGTCGGTTCCTAGATCAATCAATCAATCAATCAAAAGATGTCCTTTGGTATTCTACCATCATCCATCCTCTTAACAAGTATACGAAGACTGAGCCTGGAACAATCCTTCATAGAACCTGATCTTTCAAATACTTCAGTATTTGTGATTTTATCATGCCACTTAACACCTAGTATTCTTTCACTTTCTGTAAAGTTCATGCAACATAATAAGTATATACAAAACTAGGATCGGCAATATTTTCAAACACTGCACATTCATTAAAAATACACCCTGTATTTCGCAGTACCTCATCGGGTGCATTCATATTTAACTTGAGTATTACTTCAGACATAATTCAACACTTGCTATAACAACGAAATAATTGTTTTATTTAGCTGAAATAGTATGTTAAATATTTAATAGACAATCACAACACAGTTAACTGAGTTCGTACACCAAAAGTAGCAAATTTGAAGGCTGTCTGTCAGGACTCTTGTCGTCTTGTCTCCTCTCAGTCTCAGTCATGAGTCATCTATTTCACTGTCTGTAGTTTAGGACTCTTGTCGTCTTGTCTCCTCTCAGTCTCAGTCATGAGTCATCTATTTCACTGTCTGTAGTTTAGGACTCTTGTCGTCTTGTCTCCTCTCAGTCTCAGTCATGAGTCATCTATTTCACTGTCTGTAGTTTAGGACTCTTGTCGTCTTGTCTCCTCTCAGTCTCAGTCATGAGTCATCTATTTCACTGTCTGTAGTTTAGGACTCTTGTCGTCTTGTCTCCTCTCAGTCTCAGTCATGAGTCATCTATTTCACTGTCTGTAGTTTAGTTATGTAAGAGAACTCTCTCAATGCAAATTTAATTCTAATACATATATCATTCGTGTGTGCTCTTGTCGACAGTATTAAGCTTTCAGTAAAAGTTTTTGCTATAATTGCAGAATAACAATGATTATGAGATGTAGCCTGGTCGTTCAGTTTTTTCCCAGGGCATTCTTCTGTGAAGGAGGTTGCTTAACTATCAATGTCACGTGCGGGGTTTTCATAACAATATTCACCTATCATATGCCATGCCGATAAGCGTGGGCGATCATGTTCCGCTATCTCACTCGTTCACCAGAGTCGTAGATCAGCTCAATCTTCTTGTCTCGACCATACCACGTGGCCAAGTCATCCAAGTATTTACTTCTTTGCATTCCCATTGTTCTCTTCCCCTCGATCTTGCCAGTTGTCACGAAGTTCTCCAATTTATTTCTTCTCATAACATGCCCAAAACATGTTTACAATTAGCGTCTAATTTCTCTAATCAGTGTATGGTTTTCATTTGTTTCCTGTAGGACTTCGTTATTGGGTTTTCTGTCTGTCCATGATGTTCTTTGCATTTTCCGCAGAAACCACATTTCCAAAGCCATCAGATGGTGTTTTTGTTTCCTGTTTGTTCATTGTCCACGCTTCACATCCACACAAAAGCACGGGCAGCACTTCGAAACTCTTTTTCTCGATGCAAATGACGTCTTTTTATTGGTCAATATGTTTTTCAACTTGCAAAAGGCTACCATCGCCATGGCGATTCTTGTTCTAGTCTCTTGAAGACATTTCCCATCAGATGTTATGAGTGTTCCGAGATAATTGTATTGATTCACTTGCATAAGAATATTCCCATTTACTTGTGCATTACATTGTGGTATTCCCTTCTTCCTTTTTTTATGTTGCATATCCCTTACAGAACGTTGCAGTCAACACCAGCATTTTTCAGCTGTTGTTGATGGACTAGGCAAGATTACATCGTGGTATATCGGTCTTCCTAGTGACGACCACAATCTGTTAGTTAGTTAGTCGACAGATAATCCTCACTGCACATCGAACCATTCAGTCCATAAGTACTCGGATCCCCTCCTCAGCAAATGCCGCAGCGTGTAGCGGCTAACGACACCAGTTCTGTGTTGGTTTATCAGTCTTCTTTCGCTTCCTGCGTAGTGTTCTTGTTTGGCCACCCCTCTTTTAATTTGCTGTTCTCGCAGTCTGGCCATGGTTGTAGATTCACAGTCATCACTTGGTTCTCGCAAAAGTCTTACTTCTCGTAGAGCATTCAGAATGTCAGCCTGGTCCATGGCGCGACCGCCCTCCACAGTAGCGTTACCTGCGAGCTTGTCAGCCCTCTCATTTCCTTGTACTCCCGCATGCCCTGGCACGAAAATGAAACTAATCTTTGCCATCCAAGACCGCGCCAGAGACAGCAACCATTCTCTTCGGATTCCCCCCCCCCCCCCCATCTCTATCCTCTGGAGCGTGTTCATTGAGTCGCTAAAGAAACATGCCCTAGTGAATGTCTGTGTCTCGAGCCATGTTATTGCTTTACTTACTGCCATGACTTCCATTCCATAGTCAGGGTACTTGTGGTCTCAGCAAAAGCACCAGAGTCCTCCTTCACAATTCTCCCTCCGGCTTGAACCGTAAAGGCCCATGAGCTTCTCACATGTCGGACGACCGACCCATCTGTGTAAATGACAGCATCACCGTCTAGCGAATTCTCGCAAATCAACGCTTGTACTTCCGCCTCCACAGCTAGCCGGATTTTCTTGTCTGCATTTTCTGTCTAGTTGGATGCAAACTGAAAAGGATGTGCAGAAATCTGTTGGCACTTGTACCCACTCCTCGCCAGGTTCTAAGTCCTCAAGTGAACACACCTGTTGAAGAATGTCTTCGGCTTGACCCATCCATGACCGTCCTCTTTTTAACCTGCTGCCCTTCACCTTCCTAATTTCACTATGCAGTGGATGGTGTGTGTTTGCGTTAATTCTGAGGTAGGCGCGTGCCCTGCAACTTGTATTCTCTCTTCAATGGTTGGAAAATCAAGAAGGTAGCGCATCGCCCTGCATGCTGTATCTCTTGTACATCCAAGAATAATGCGCATAGATTCATTCTGTATCCTTTCCATCCTTTCTATCTGCTTACGGCTGAGAGTCAGGATTGCCATCGCATACTCAAGAACAGAATGACCAGCCCTTCGTATAGAAGACATAGATGGCGCTGCTCACAGTTTGCTGCCGCCATCACCCGCATCGCAGCCAACCCCCGCTTGGCCTTTGTTATCACCTGGTCTATGTGCTCATTATAAGCAAGGCTTCGATCAAACCGTATCCCCAGGTAATTCATTGCCTGCGTTCTTTCCACCGTCTCTGAACACAGCATTACAGTTGGTGTTGGGGTTGTTGACAATATGATTATTCAACGAGAACCAAGTCACGTTGCCTTTGTTGGGTTGACCATTGCCCCATCCTTAAAACACCAAGTACTTATGCGATTGAGTTCGGTTTGTAGTTCCACAGCAACCTGATCTCTATCCTTACCCTGGCGATTCACTAAAACATTGTCGGCATATGACAAAATGTCCTGAAAGGTCCAGTGATCTGCTCACTGGTGATTCTCACAGTGTAGGCGTTGAACAGTACCGGAGATCATGGTGATCCCTGTGGTAGGCCAGGATATATTGTTGTTTGTTCCGACGACCAACTGCCACATCTAAAAACCGCTTTCCTTTGGAAGGGGGCTGCAGCGATCCAACTAAGGAGGAATTGACTTAATTTGAGTTCAAGAAGCTGAAGCATTAAAAAATCCATTGGTACTCTGTTGTACGCGTCCTCAAGATCAATCGCTGCAGCAAAGGTTTCAATGCCTGAGAGGAAACCTTCATAGACATCATGGGCAAAAACTGCTGCATTGGTCCAGGTGTCTCGTTTTGGACGGCTTCTCTAGCTGGCTTGATATTTTCCTGGCAATTAACTTCTCCAGCAGCTTGTCTGTTGTATTCTGCATGGTTATAACTCGATATCCCTGAATTTTTGTGTGGTCTTTGTCAGGCTTCGGCAAGGGAATCAGATAGCTGTGTAACCACTCCTCCTTGATGCTAGCACTCCCTATACTGTTGTTGTACATGTCTGCCAGTTTCTCGAGCTCATTGTCGGTACACCTATTGATGTCGTTGTATCTTATGCCATCTGGCCCTGGAGCGCTTTTTTTTTATCGTCGAAGCACAGTCTTGATTTCTTTCATTGTCACTGTGTCTTCATCCGAAGTGTTATGGGCCTTGCAACTGTCTGACGTGACCTCCTTGTCAAGATTTCGGCCTCTCATGTCTGTCTGGTTGCTCTGCTCTAGATAGCGTTCAAAGAGGGCTTTGTCCTTGTCCTCGTCAGTCCTCTGCCAGAAGAGGTCAGCACCTTGGAAGTCAGAAATGGTCTTATTCTTTACTACCCCGCTCATGCTTTTATGTAGTCGCCAGAACAATTTCAGTGACTTGTCTGTGCTTACTTTTTGACACACCTCTGCCCATTGTTAATTTTAACCACCTTGACCAGTTTTTTTTATATGTCTTACTTTTGTGTGCATCTCTCTTTCTAAGTCCATGCAGGGACTGGGACGGCCAGCTCTGTTCTTCTTGGCATTTTGACATCTCCTTACAGCACCACGTTTATCCAACCACGCCTTCTCCACCTCAAGATTCCACCACGGTGGCTGCTCCCAGCTTTCTTTCCTGCCCAGAAGCTTTCTGCGTCAGCCATAATCTGTGTCTTCTTACAATTTAATTCTAACCCTAGTTGTTCACTGTGTGCAACAATCACATCTACTAAATGTTGCAGATCCTGTATCATTTGCATATCTAATTTTATTGATATCTCTTCCTCCAATGATGATTTCTTTCATATTGTCAAAGACTTAGGAGACAGCTCTAAGCTAAGAAGAGCTTAGGAAAAGAACAAGTAAGATAACAGTAGGGGAGACCAGACAGAAGAGACACAAACGCTATAAATAGCGACAACAAGACACAGTTGTGTCAATATAGAGGGCAACCAGTACAGGTGAGCTGGGGTTACCCAAGAGACTGGGAAACCCACTTCACGACAAGGGACCAGGTAATTACTGGTCAGCACAACCCAGTGCCCAGCACGTAAACTTACGAACGCACGCTGGGATAATTGCCCGTGGCTGAGCACACCGCGCTCAGCGGGGTTAGACAGAGACTGGACGGCGTAGGAATCAGACGTGTATCCGCTAGGGATACTTTGTAGTTGTTGAGGACAGTAGAATAGTTATATAGTTCAGCTTAGCTTCAGTAGTATAATGTTAATATTATCTCCTCATTCCATCTTATCTTCATCACACCATATGATGTTTAATACTGGTGTGGTATTCCGCTCGTGGAGCTATTATATGATCAGCTCCGAATAAAATATAACCTTTTGCAAACGCCACGAGTTGTCATTTCCGTGTAGTGTAAAAGAAGGGAGTCCTTGTATGCCTGTGACAAGTGAGTTGCTGACAGGCAGGACACCATTTACAGTTTCAAATGACGGTAAATTTCAAATGTGATATAGATGATAATGATTAATGTAGATGATATGAGTGTATGATAGTCTCAATGAACGTCAATGAATGTCAATGTCGTCTTGTCTTCACTTTCTTTCGTATCTGATTGAGCTGCCTTGTCTGACTTTAGCTTGACCTCTAATCTCCTACAGTTGTGCGAAAAAAATTTGCTTTTACACAACTGTAAACGTGAATGTGATAGATGTTGACATGATGATTATGTCAAACAAGATGGTTCACTTTATAATTGTACACAATCAATTAAATGACAAAACTTCAGTGGTGGTTCAAGCTCCACACAAGATGATACACGTCACATAGTATTATATTCAATGGTAGTGAGCGGTGGTTCAGAAAACTGCTGACGCCAAAATGGTATTTGGCGGTTGTTCAATGATCACGGTTCTGACACATAATGGTGTCCTAATTGATGTATGGTAATGGGCGTTCGTTCAAGGAACTTCTGACACCAAATGGTGTCCTGCCTGTCAGCAACTCACTTGCCATAGGCATACTGAGATCTCTTACCCGTCTGTAATTCACCACAAAAAAAAAGATGTCCTTTGGTATTCTACCATCATCCATCCTCCTCAGATGTCCTATCGATCTAAGTCTACGAAGACTGAGCATGGAATAAACCGTCACACAACCTGATCTGTCCAATACTTCAGTATTTGTGATTTTGTCTTGCCACTTAATACCAACAATTCTTCGCAGACACCGCATATGAAAGCTTTTTAAACGTTTCTCTTGGTGTGAGTAAGTTGTCCAGGTTTCACTGCCATAAAGAAGAGTACTAAGGACACAAGCTTGATAGGCAAGGACTTTTGTTTTGGCAGTAAGCTTCCTGTTCTCCCAGACTCTTTTTCTTAACCTGTTCATTGTTGTTGCTGCCTTACCAATCCGGATGTTGAATTCCTGATCTAGGGATAATTTGCTATTTACCACTGATCCTAGATATGTAAAATGGTCTACCATCTCTAGTTCGGCGTCGTCAATAAAGATTGATGGTACCCCATGTGCACCTTGTGACATAATCTGTGTCTTCTTTTTGCTAATTGTTAAACCAAATTCAGAACAAGCATTGGAGAATGCAGATAGCAGACATTGCAATTCTTCCTCAGAGTGGGTCGTAACTGCAGCATCATCTGCAAAAAGCACCTCTCTTATCAGTACCCTCCTAATTTTGGTCTTGGCCTTCAATCTCTGAGCATTGTAGATGCCGCCATCTGAGCGTGTATGAATGTATATACCACCATCCTGATCTCGAAAGGCATATTTCAGTAGAAGCGCGCGCACACACACACACACACACACACACACACACACAGAGAGAGAGAGAGAGAGAGAGAGAGAGAGAGAGAGAGAGAGAGAGAGAGAGTTACCCATAGTGTGTTATCACGGACGACAAGACAACACCGTTTGATGCATAATTATTTAATTCACACTCTCGCGTCTGCCGATAATGGCCCATATTTAGTAGCCGTGAGGCTGTGCACTGATTCGTTTCCTAAACATTTTGCACATAATGCATAATTCGTGCAATGAGTCCTTGTCCTTGAACGTTAGAAATAGAGTTCTTGCAAGTTACATAGAACCAATTTTAACATAAGGCGGCGAATTTAGGACAATTAGTAAACAAGTGAAAAAATCCCGGAAGCCTTGGAGATGTGGTTTTATAGAATAAAATTGTGTGGAACTGCGGTAAAGCTGTGAAAATGTAAACAATATAAAATGACACAAAGTAGTGCAGCTTTATATTCCAGAATTACGACACATACAGGACGTTGCGGTGAGTAGCTTTTATCAGCAAACAAACACATTCACAAAACACAACATATAGTCAAGGAGATTTCCTGTGACTACATCAAAACGTGACAACAGTATGAGAAGCATATACACAGGTTATACACAGCTCGGAATTCTGAGGTAAGCATGAACATTTTTTTGCAATTTACATTTTCTTTTCATTGCTTTCATATTTTGATCTTTTTGTTCTTCTCGTCCTGTCGTCACGTTTTGATGTAGTCACAGGAGATCTCCCTGACTATATGTTGTGGTTTGTGAATGTGTTTGTTTGCGGATGAAGGCTAATCGCCGCAACGTCCTGTATATGTCGTAATTCTGTTATGTAAAGCTGCACTACTTTGTGTCATTTTTTTATGGTTTTATAGAAGAATGATGAAAATTAATTGGACAGCCAAGTGAGCAATCGGGACCTTTTGAGGGAAACATAGGTCGCAAAGACAACTTATCACAAACATCAGAAAGAAACAGTCATCATTTTCTGGCTACATTTTGAGAAGACAGACAAAAGAACATGTTGTGACAACTGGAAAGATTTGTGGAAATAGACATTGAGGAAGACAGCTTAAGAGAATTCTTGACAGTCTTGTGTCATGGCACGGATGGAAGTCGACACACGAACTGATCCATGCCTTCGGAGATCGAAATTTGTGGAGGTGTATGATCGCCCACGCCAGCCGCCAAAGCACTGGATGATGATAAGGCCATGCATCGAGAGGTGAAATACATTGTTTGATATGACAGTCACGCACGGCACTTTGATACGAGGGGGATTCAAATGAAACCCTTAAAAGCGAGGAGTGACGAGGGGATCTGGCCGACGCTCGACGCTCAGAGGAAAGGCGAGACGGACATATAATCAAATTGCTACTGGAACTATTAGTGTTGGAACTCTTCGCTGGTTGCTGAGGATGGGGACGGAGCGCTTATGGGAATGTCTCGAATGCTGAGATGTCGGTTCCTAAATCAATCAATCAATTAATCAAACCCTTAAAAGCGTGATAGAAATTACAGTAACCATGCTGTTGTTAAAGATGTCAAGAGGGTTTAGCACGTGACATCACGGTGCAGATTAACACGGTGGCGTCATACTGCCAGTTTAAAGATGACAGCCCCACGTTTTACTTGCATCAAAGAGGAGCTATAGAAAACTATAGAAATGTATGGGAGAATGAAGGTCCAGTATTGTGATGCATGCCTGTCAGTCCAGCAAGTGTATGAATGAAGGTCCAGTATTGTGATGCATGCCTGTCAGTCCAGCAAGTGTATGGGTGGAGTAGACAATTTCAACACTTCTCGGTCCAGTGAAGAGGTACAGCAGGAGGTGCATGAGTGGTTACACATGCCACGATGATCATTTATTTTCTACAGGAATCCAAGCACTTTATCCAGGTTAGACTTGATTGAACGCAGTGGTGATTACATCGAAAAATGATACATTTGTTTCTTATTTTTTTTAAAGAATATATTCACACACACACACACACACACACACACACACACACACACACACACACGCACACACGCACGCATACACACACACACATTTAAGGTTGTCATTTGAAGCCCCCTCGTATATCCGGAGAATAGCCAGTGACTCATGGTGTGTTACTAGGGACAACAAGACAACAACGTTTGATGTATACCTACCTACTTCATACTCTCGCGTCTGCAGCCCATTGCCCATGTTTAGCATTTGTGAGGTTGAGCATCGGGAGGTGAAATACATCGTTGATATCACAGTTATGGCAACCAGACACACGGAGATGATCACAAATTTGGCCCAGTACACCCGCACAGACCTCATTTCCCGGCTCTGTGATACAGAAACAAAAGCATTATTGTTTATTAGAGTGTCAGATGTGCTTGTTCCATTGTCAGTTGTCTTCATTAACAGATTCAGTACCAAACACAAAGTAGGTTGGGACCAAACAAGAATGGATGACGGAAAATGGTTTAACAGTTGTTCTTCTTTTTCTTTCGTTCGCTTGAAATGTGTCTATAACTGCAATGCTGTCTCTTGTATGAATTCAACTGTCTTGTTTAGTTCACTCAGCGGTCCATAGAGTTTATCTTCCACTGTCGTCTCTCTAGGCCAGAAGGTTTTCCTAGTTACACTATGATTTGGGCAGTCTTGGAGTATGTGCTTTGCTTTCTGTGATGCCAGTCCACATGTGCACATGGCTGATTCACCAGTCTTGAATGTTGTATACATGTGGTTGTGTAATCTAGTTTAACAGCTGTTACTATGGTAGCAGATATGTTCTATTATAACGCAATGATAATATTTCGACGATTATATAAGCCCATGGCAGATAAGGGAAGTCGCTTTATATAGATGATCTTCCCATGGCATTTAACCAGTTAATTACTGATATAGAACTCTGAAGTTTTGTGCATTCCTTTCCGTGCAATCTGGGCTCTGAAATATTCTTGCATCCATCGAAGCGAGGAAGGTGTTGACTTGTTCTCCCAGCCCGAACGAACGTACCATCATCACGGGTACAACTAACCGTTGTAGGGGTTAAACCCGCTACCAGGGCATCAGCACACCGGATGTTTACGAACGAACGCTCTTATCCATTCCCCCATGCTGATCCTCCAATTCACCAAATGATAATAAATTATATAACTAGGTCTAATATGCAATTTTAGAATAGAGGTTGTATCTTTAATGACTACGCAGTGATTGAAAATATTGCCGGTCCAAGTTTTATATTCACCCTCTGTAAAGTTCATGCAAAATAATAGGTAAATACAAAACTTGAACTGGCAATATTTTCAAACACTGCGCAATCATTAAAAATACACCCTGTATTTATACACGTTACCTTGGTCAGTAAATCCAAATTTATCAATGCTCGCAAAACGACAGATAATAAATAACATATTGACACCAACCCGATGCTAGCAATGTCAAACTTAGACATTATCCAAATGTGACTGGCACCTTGCCGTCTAGATAGACGATAGTGTGTAAACTGGGTGTATACCTCTTCATAGCACAAAGTCTGGGCTGAATTTAGAGACCACATATTGCCTTTGCCAGTGGTTCTCAACCGGTGGGGAATTCCCCCCCCCCCCCCCAGGGGGGAATTTTAGGGTTTCCAGGGGGGAATGAAGACCACTTCAAGATCGCGTTAATACAAGAACCGATTACTTGATATTTTTTTTCCCTTCATACTTTAAAGTTATGTACGTCTCATCCTTCTAAAATTCATTTTATAAAGAAAGTAGACCCACAAATCATGTTTTATGTGGATGTCTAGACTTGTTTTAGTATATGCTATTAAATCTACCTTCCGTGTTTACGTATACTGTGTAGGGGTGGGGGGATTTTTACATCGGAAATGTGAAAGGGGGAGAGGGGAATGATGTTCTGAAAATATGGTGAAGGGGGGCACGGGCCAAAAAAGGTTGAGAACCACTGGCCTATGCAGTATGATCCCTCTCTCGGAGCTGCCTAGTGTACACAAGAGGAAAGGTAACACCAATACATCTGGAACAAGGCAAGCCGCAGATGCTGCCGGATCAGGAAAGCAATGCTGTAACCATCTACCTATTTTAGCTTCCACGCTAGACCAGTTGTCGACCAAAGCTTAGGGCCTGGTCTACCCTGCCATGACATGCAGTCTCTAGGTTACATTAGGGTTGCAGGGAAAGCCTGGCCACATATTTCTCCCTACACACCGACCTACAAACTGTGATGGTCTGAACACTTCACATATGTACACCGGGTCGTTGTTACTGGACTTGATTTGGTTTTAACTGTTTCACTGCCAAACAAAATGTAGGTGTGGACCAAACATGGTGCACAATCAAATGAACAAGTATTATTATATACATTTCCATTCGATTTGGAAGCCGACCGCTTTGCGCTGGTTTTCATACACTAGTATGAGTGCTGGTTGTTCAGAAATCAGTGGCAACCTACTGAACGTAAACTTGCCAAGTAATCACAACAGCCAATTAGCAGGGGCTGAGTTTGACGTCCTTTACAGAATATGCAACTAACTTTTTTTCAAAAGTATATATACTGAAGCACATTACAAAGCACAACTATTATATATAGTGATGCCGAGAATTTGAAAAAAAGAAGGTGTGGGAATGGGGTTCCTTGTGTTTGTCATGAGATAGAAAACAGATGGTTGCTAGAATAGAAAATGCACGATTGAACCTACGGGTTTGTGTACAGACTACATGAAAACAATGAAAGTTACACGTGCAACACGATTTCTAACAGCTATAACATTGACAACGTGTACGCGTTGTGGCAGTATACTCGGTATGACAAGGCCGTTGAGACAAAACATCCAGTACATGTGCTTGAAATGCCACGACAATCTGAAAACAACCGCCAACGAGCCATTGGTATGTTGGAGACAGGAGCGAGCTCGGTGGTCATTGCCAGAAGGATGAATTACTACCACAGCACTATTGTACTTCTCAATTAACGTTACTGAACTACTGGCAGTGCCAGGGGTAGACTTCAGAATGGCCTACCACGAGTTACTTCTCCTGTGCAAGATCGTCATATAGTGCTGAGTCACCCAAGGAATCCTTTTCTCCCCGCTAGTCAAACAGCAACCGCAATAGTGGGTAGACATGGGCAAGTCTCTGGAATGACAGTCATATGACGACTCAGAGATACAGATCGTGCTGTAAGACCACCTTATGTTGGGCCAAACTAGACTCACAGACATCATCAGCAGCGCCTGCAATGGGCAGAGCAACATGTCACATGGACTAGACAACAGTGGAATCCTGTCATATTCATAGAC